>JAGDQP010001427.1:40232-123062 GCA_022664845.1 Lepisma saccharinum | reverse complement strand
AATCACTTTGCCATGTCTTCGGGTCCATTCCGGTCGTCTTTCGATCAATGCGTGATTTAAATTAATCATTTGTTGGCGATAGTGTTGTGCATTAACGGTTTCACCGGGCTTCAAGAGTTCATAATACACAATACCGCTCTGGTTCCACCAGACACAAAGCATGGTCTTCTTGCCGAAGCGATTTGACCTTGGTGTTGAAGGACCGGCTTCGCCAGGTGAAAGCCACGATTTTTTCCGCTTCGGGTTTTCAAAATAAATCCATTTTTCGTCACCCGTCACAATTCGATACAAAAAGGATTTTCTTTCGTGGCGTTGAAGCAGCATTTCACAAGTGACTTTGCGATTTTCCATTTGACGTTTATTCAAATCGTGTGGGACCCATTTACCCAGTTTATTGATCTTGCCCATTGCTCGTAAACGTCTGCTGATTGTTTCTTGTGACACATTTAATGCCTTTGCCAATTGCTGTTGAGTTTGAGTTGGGTCATCCTCCAATAACACCTGCAATTGCTCGTTTTCGCACTTTTGTGGTCTACCAGAGCGCGCACTGTCTTTCACATTGAAATCACCACTTTTAAATTGTCGAAACCATGTCTCACATGTTCTAATTGATGGAGTGTGTTCACCATATGTTTCTACTAGCACACGATGACTTTCAATAGCATTTTTCTTTTGATTAAATAAGAAAAGCAATGCGTGCCGCAAATGTTGTTTTTCAGGAACAAACTTCGACATGATCACTGAACGATAAAACAAAGACGCTAGTGTTTGGCAGACTCAACTTATGTGTGTTTGTAGTTTAATGTCAGACGAACAAAATGACGTATGTTTCAAATGAATACGCTGCGTACTTTTTGCTGGCGCTCTCTCTTAGGTAAACTGGAAACTACTTATGCATACACCTGGTATGTGGCATCTTCCCTCAATCCACTCTATACACTATTGAAGATTCATAATTTTGCGGTCTTCAAAATGACGTGGTATGCTTCGGTATACCATTTCTTGTCTATCCATATTGGCTCTGGTCTTTTAAGACTAGAAGCATACTGGCACTGAAAAACGATATGCCTAGGAAAGAAATGGTATCGCCGGTGTTCCTAGGCATAATATTAGGTGGGGAATACCAAACCTCTGGCTTTTTTCGCTTCGAACACTGCTATTATACATTAATGTAAAGATTGATGAAAATGAAAGCAGAAAATCATGAATGCATCATAAGTAGATTGCTTGATCTAGAGATACACGACGTGAGATATTCAGTCTGATGCTTGGCTCGTTGATTCTTAACTTTAGATTTCATGTGCTTTGTGCTGTGCATCTTTGTCGTAAACATAAGTGTAAATAAAAGTTATGAATGAACTCTGGTTATCGTGAAAGCCATTTCTATAAAACTTGGTAAACATGTAACATCGGATCCAAACTTTTTATTTTTATCTGTTTCGTAAGACATTATAAGAGGAGACGAAATCAGATGGACAAGGCTGTACGCACCCTTATGAATCGAAGATTCAATTTTATATTGATGAAAGCAATTTAAACTTCCATGCAAGGTGCTTGAATCTGAACAACTGTTAGAGCTACATCAGAAACTGGTACCACAGGGAAAAAAGTATCGGAGAGAAATAGACTCTAATGACAAATGTCTACGTATCGACGCAACGTTGCATTGCAATCGGAAGGTCCTGGGTTTGATCCCCTTAAGGATTTTCTCAGACTTTTTATTTCAGTCGCGCAAAGTTAATACTGAAACATTACGTTCAAGACTTCTCACTACATCTTTTCTCCTAAACGAACTTGGCCAGAGTCAATGATGTCTAAAGGCCTTGGACACAATTCAATTCAGCTCCATATATGTCTACACATTTCACCGATGATGACTGGATTCATTTTCGTTTCTTCTCTTGAAATCCACGGTATGTTCTATCTGATACGTCTAGTAGGTCATATGATCAAAACTATCAGTACTCAAGCATAAACTTAAATTTAACAAAATGATCAAGGCTCTTGCGCTGAGAGACATCTATCGTTAAGTTCCAAGAACTTGTTGAAGTGATGAAAAAATAGATGTAGAGGGTATTTTTCTGACATGCTTTTTTGCTCTGGTGATACGGATGTGGAGAAAAATATTTGAGGATGTGGCAAGTGAATGGAAACAACTTAGAGATAAATCAAATTATATTTCAATTTTGGTAAATAGAAATTCTTAATTTCACAGAATCACTATTTTTATAGCACTTCCTATCATGCTTAACAATATTTAATATTTCAACTGAAAAACAAAATATTTACAATAATCACTGTACTAAACTTAGCAAAGTTATCTCACGATTAGCTACGGAAGTTTTGGCTGCTTCTTTTGTATGGATGAACTACTCTCCCAACCTTTCGGCTTCTCATGTAGCAGCTGTTGTCAGCGTACGAGATCAGGAGAGAGAGAGGGGGACCCAAATATTCAGAAGAGGCCACACTCACACACTGCTGCGGTCTGTATTAAGTGCCGTCGACTAAAACGCTCTAGTGTGGTATCCCGCAATCTGGCCAACACTCTAGTTTCTCTGTTAATTTCTGTACTATATTCCGCCCCACCAAACCTTCCTATCTTCTGATCAACTAAATATATCCACAAGCATTAAAGAGAGATTTCATCGCAGGTGTACAATATAATAGCTTGGAAACCAAACTGCTAAAATAATGAGCATGTTCTTTCCCATATAGAGTACTTTGTAACTGAAATGCTTTCATGAACTTAAAGCTTTCGTATGTTTCTATTAGAAATATTTTTATTATTTATTTTCATAATTTACATTCGTATCTAGGATTTCGTTCTTGTATACATGAATTATCGATCATGTAATTGACAGAGGACAAAAATAATATGTTCGTCAATGTAGTATTTTAAGACCGACAAAGAGAATCATTAATGAATTATATTTTCAGAATATTGGAATGTCGGAATCGAAAAAAATCTGAATTCCGAATTAACTTTGCACTTTCGAACACGCCCACCATATAATCGCTTGTTATTTTCTGTAGTTAACCACGAACTATTGGATCGGTGCGAAAGAAGTGGCCGCTTTGAAGCGCACTTTATCAACACAAGGTTCGACTGAGCTCACGCGTCTAACATCACAAACTCTGTATGCGTCCAGCAAACAGACTGGAGTACCCAAACGGTGTGCTGTTGAACTGGGTCGTATAAAAGTGTACCATGGAGAACACACGATTGTGAGTGATTTTTCTCTATGAATTCAAACTGAGACATTCTGCACAGCAAGCCACAAAAAACATTATAGTTAATGAACGTACCATTAGCCGCTGGTTTGTCAAATTTCTTTCCGGTGACACAACATTGCAAAATTATCTCCATGGGCACTGACCAACATCATGTTCGAATGAGCTGCTCAGAAACACCGTGGGTAGGAGCGAACCCTCGTTAAAGTTTTCGTGCAATTGCAGACGAGTTAGACACACCATACCACTGTCATTCGGCGGTTCCGTGCGATTAGTAAGGTGAACAAGTTGAACTCATTGGTTCCACATGTGAGTTAACAAATCGCGGTCTGGAGATGTGCAGTTCTCTGAGTTTAAGGAATAAGCGGGAAACTTTCTTGCATCGGATTGTCACTGCACATGGAAAATGGACTGCTATGACAATCGCAAAAGGTCAGAACAATGATTGGATCGTGATCAACGTCCAAGACGACTTTCTAAACCACCTCCACCCACGGATGGAGTTGTTGTTGGTATTTTGGTTTATGGTGGGAATGATCCATCATGTCTTTCTCAGGCGAGGTTAAGCCATCACTAGAGATCGTTTGCTGAGCTCCATGAAATGCACTGCAAACATCCAGCAATTGTCAACGGACGTGGTATTCTCATAATGCATGACAATGCTCGCTCACACGCTGCAGAAAGAACGGTGCTGGCTCTCCATGAGTTACAGTATGAAACCTTTCCTCACCCGCCGTATTCACCGATCTTTCACCCACTGACTACCACCTCTTCCGGCATCTCAATCACTTCCTGGCGGGGAAGAGAGATCTTACCTGATGATCGGGATGTGCAGCATGCAATTGAGGATTTCTTCGCATCGCAGACTCCAAACTTCTTTTCCCCACGTAATCGAATCGCTGGCTAAGCGATGGCAACAGCGTGTGGCTGCAAACAGTGACTACTTTGATTAACCAAGTAATATAGTTTTGATTTGCGTGGGAGGGGATTTGGATATCAATCACCTGGGGCAGACATTTCATTCGCACCAACTCAATACATATCCGCGATGAAGGATATGGGCAAGAAGATGATGACACGCTTGGTCGTTCTGGAACTCACTGACACTGATTTCTTCCAATGCTGGCCCCTATTTAAGTATAGACCAATTAAGTGGGATATCAAATGTCTTCTTAGAAATAGCTTTACTTTTAAGAATATGTAAGGAAAAAAAATTAAAAAAAATGAAAAACAATTTCAAGTTTACTTGTTTTCTGTTTGTTACGGAGTAGCTAGGCGAAAGCCCACCTATAAAAAGCAACGCAGTCCTGATATCGTCTTTCATTTTAAGTTTTCACCTCCCCAAAAGGAGCTAGCACAAATTCCATGACACTTTGTATAAATCTTATTTGTAAACTGTTACAGCGAATTTCTATTTTGTTTTCCTTCAAAGACGTGTGTTACTTATTATAGTTTTCTCCTTTTTCTCGGTTTCATCATTGTTTTGAATTCCTGAGTCAACTATCTTACGCGAAGTTGATAGAAGTTCAACTCTTCGAAGTTGAACATTTTATTTTAACAAAGATTATTTTATATATTTTAATGCATAATTGGCTGTATTATTATTATCGTCCTGGGCGAGTAGTGAGCTTCTCCCATAAGGCACATGATATCCCAGAATATTAGAGAACAAATATGTATACCCTTAGCACATGTTTCCGAGAATATTAAACGGATGTTCTAGGTTTGAATTCCCGGAACATTTCTTGAATATCCTGAAAGGAAGAACCATTCCGTAGATTTCACTCACAAATCAGTGTTTTCTAACTCGGATTTCCATAAGAGTCAAACACTTACGTGTTAGTGTACTAATAGTAATGTATTCCAGTAATGTACAGAAAACAGTTCCGTAAGTATCCGAGAACTTGAAAGTATCCAACATGAGCATCGTATCATATACAACTACATCTGGAAGAGGCTTGCCTGTAATTATGCCACACGATTCTTCTCTAAATTCTGCTCTTTCTTTAGTCGATACATTGACTGTTTCGGTTTCAGTTCTGATGGTATCTTCAGTTTGAATTTCAATTCATATAATCGATTCAGTTAAAGAAAATGCAGGATGTAGAGGAACTTGTCCTAATAAGATCGGCAATAAAGACGCAGTACAATAACAAATGGGTCAGTCCATCTGAAATCGTTCAACTTGGTTGCTCGACTTCTTTAAAATAAATAATTTTAATATTTATATCCCTTATATGAGAGCAGTTTAAAACGGGTATTCTTCTTTGTTTTTCTTTCCCCAACTTTTAAATAATGGCAGTCATTTTTGTCTTACGGCGGATGCCAAAATGTGTGTTTGCAGAGGTTTACAAAAGAAAATGTAATATCTCCGAATTTATTCATCATAGGGCATTCAAACAAAAACCATTTTTTTCCTTTGAAGTCTTCTTGATAATTTTAGTCCTCTTCAACTGGTCAAAATGGTATCGAAACAGAATAAATTTCGGTTTTCAGGGTGCTTTCTCGTACGGTAATGATTAAATGTCGAAGTTGATTTTTCATACACTATTATAGATCAAAAAACTCGTATTTTATGTACATTAGAGGTCTAATTCTGATGGGACAAACTATAAAAATCTATTTTTTACATGTTATGCACTTATATAAGATCATATGGTAGAAATTTTAACTTTGATATTTGAGTTTAAACTTATTACAAATGGTCGCACGCTTTAAAGATCCAATATCTCTTGTGGGAAACCAGATAGAAATCTAAGCTTTCCACACATTTAGTGCCTTTTTAAGGAGAAACTACAATCGAAATTTCAAATGACATTTGTCTTTGAACGGAGTAATAGATTTGCAAACACTTGTGCGCGCTTTAGCAAACATATTTCCAAAGCACGCACTAACATTATTAATCCCTATTTTGCAAATCTCTAACTCCGTTCAAACTTAAATACCATATTTGAAATTTCGGCTGTAGTTTTTTCGTACAAATGTACATAATGGATGGAAATCTTAGGCTTCCACCAGAGATATTGGGCCTCCAAAGTGCGCGCGAGCATTATTCGTCCCAATTTACAAATTTGTAGTTAAGTTCAAACTCAAATATCAAAGTTAAAATTTCTACAATATGATCTGCCTATATATAAGTGCATAACATGTAAAAAGAAATGATTTTTATATTTTATCCCACCAGAGATATGCATTAGATACGAGTTTCTGGATTTTCAAAAATTGATTTAAAAAAATAAAGAACCACATATCATCCTTCATATTCCTTATACCTTCAACATATTTTGATGTGTAATAGTGTACGAAAAATCAATTTTGATATTCATTCCCTTCAGTATGGAAAAGCACCCTGAAAACTGGAATTAATTATATTTTGAGACTCACGTTTGGGTCCATTTTGACCAGTTCAATTGCGTTTTAGGGTTTTCATGCAGAGGACTAAAATTATCAAACAGATTAAAGGAAGATTTTTTTAATGTCCTACGATAAACCAGTCCGGAGATATTACAATTTTCGTAAACCTCTGCATATATAAATTTTGGCATGGACCGTAAGACAAAAAATGGCAGTCATTAATTAAAAGTTGGGGACAGAATAAAAAGAATACATGGTTTGAATTATTCTTACATGGGGGTATATATATTTGACAGAGGTCGAGCAACCAAGTTGAGCGATTTCAGGTGGACTTATCGAAATGGAAAAAAATGTTGTAAAAAGTACATGCGCACAAAACATACCATTAATGGATCAGGGTAGTTTAAATAATATTAAACGTGAGAGTTCTTTTATGTTGAAAACAGACTTAAGGATTTCAATGAGAATGAGTGAACCTATAGTTTTTCGGATGTGAGAAAGCGTGTACTGCATTTTCTGAAAGCACATCAAGGGGATTCATCTATATCAACACAGTCAGATTCATTTTTACAAACTAACGAAGCAGTAATATTTTGGAATGACCATGCCTACGCACTGTGATGGAAAGTGTAAAAAGAATCAAGTTTACCAAATTAAATTAAACCCAAGCTTACAAACGCAGGTTTTACACTCAAATACCTATTTGAATCCTACCTATCTATTTTTATAATACTAGGTAATAAGAAATAAAAGTCGATTTCTCACTGGTTATGTTATTTGAGAGTTTAATGATGGATAAAAAAATAGATTTCTATTATTAAACCAAGCAATATCATTGAGTCTTCATTGGAAATGTCATAATTTCAGAAATACTTAAAGGTTTCGAATTAATAATTATTTCGTTGAATTCGGCAGTTCAAAAAAAGCATAGGGTTTTCCATGAAATATAAGCAATTTGAACCATTTGGAGGGTTTTTGCACAAAAGCGGTTCTTTTCCACCACTGTGCTACGTGCTATCGCAAACAGAGCACTCCATATACCTGTCTTACCGATAGATCAGTCACTGATCCTCTTTAGTACTCTGCATGCCATAATAAAGTGGCGCCCGAGCAGAATACCCTCTGGTCATTTAATGATGTCCCTTACATTATTAGGAGTCCAAGTAATGTTCGGCTTTCCAGACATCTGAGTAATTATAAATAAAATAAAGAGCGACTTTTTAAAATAGTAATTGGAGTAATAATGCTCTGAAAAACCATAAATCATTATCTTGAACTTAATTAAAGAATGCTCTTACAGCTTAATATACAGGAGCTCCATTAACCAAAGAAAATTACATTTTGATATACTGCATATTCAATACAAGAAAATGTAAGAACATTATATTTCAGACATGCACACACACAAAAAAAACTTGCTGTTTAATTGAAGAAATAAAATGTTGAAAGGGAAGTGTAATTGTTTTGGTTTTCTCCTGAATAGTAGAGACGGTAATTAAATGTTTCTAATACAGGCTTAGCTCTCGTTTTAACTTAGTATCATCTCAAGGTTGGGGTTAATGTTTTTAAAGAAATAAAACCCTCTTATTTTGTTGCAAAAGACGAAAAGAAAAGGCAGTTGATGAAAATAAAAATAAAAATTGTTAAATTCTGTTCTCTTTTTTTGTTTTTGTTTTTTTTTTTTAAAAAAAAGAGTATTTCTTACTTTTGTTTTCATCACACTTTCCGTACACCCATTCTCCCTCTACCCTTCTTCATCCAGGCTGCTGCGATATCTACGGCAAATGATAATGATCTGCAGAGTGAAGTGGTCCTCTCGACTCCTCTCTTACTACCGAAATTGCTTCCTCATTAAGTACTCATCCGCCAAATGAAATCTTAATGGGAAACCTTCCCTGCGATTATACTGCCTTCAGCAGCCCACCACTACTACCACCTTTATTCGCTTTCGGGTTTTCAAGCCTTTTTTTTCTCTCTCTCTCTCTTTCTTTTTTCTTCGTGGTGAAGGTTGGGTAGAGAAACAGGTCATGGCTGTAGAGAAAGAGAGAGACAGATAGACAGAGGAAACTATTTCGGCAGAGAAACCTGTCCAACCTTTCTTTTCTTCATTGCTTTTCGCCGATTTCATTTGAAATAGCAGTTTGAGAATAATCCTCCTCCCTCCCGCGTTCTTTCTGCGTCACAGTATAATGACCTTTTGTACGATTTCCTCGTCAGAATTTTTACGTGCGGAGTAAAGAGAAGTATCAGGGAGAGAAATTAAAAGAAGCGAGAGAAAGAAAAAAAGAGGGAATACAGATGGAAAAAAAGGTCGAAAGGTTATATCGAAGATCTGAATTCGTCCTAATTTTCTGAAATGGAGATTCACCCCCTTCTTTGATGTTCCATTTTTTATTCCAGCGTTTTTAGTTTACTTTTTTCTATTATTATTTTGCGTTCCAGGTTATATATATATAAACCTAGAAAAGAAAATTGCGGTACACCAAATTGCGTAAATGAGAATAAACAGGTACTCTATTTCTCTCACGTATTATTTGAAATAACTTGCATTTACGCAGAGAAAATTCGATTAGTATTAAATGAACAGGTAACTGCACTTCTTTTTTTCATTTATTGTTTAATTGAGATTATTTGCAGTCATGCACTGGAGTGAGAAAACTCATTATCTTTTTGCTGTGCAATATTTTTATAACAAAATAAAATTTATTGAAAATTAAGTCTACTCTTTCGCGAAAATTTACAAATGAAATTATACGAAAGATCTAAAATCATATAAATTAGCTTTCATTGAATACGTATGTACATAAGATATTTCGAAGATGTTCATAAAACGTTTACAGGGCAATCAAACCGTAATGATGATAAATTATTGCGTGAATTGCTCAGATCGAAACAAGAAAAAGGATATGCTTTAATAAATGTTAATGTTAGCGTAATTTCGGAACACCCAATTGTGATACAACCCACCTTTCTGGAATTCCTTCCCTACCCAGTGCACAATTAGGAAATATGCATTTCCGGATAAAACAGGTTTGAAGTCTTTGAGGGTAACTTACACTTACTTTCATATCAGGAACCTCGTGTGCATGTGTTAATGCTATTTATTTAGATTAAAAAAAAAGACGTTAGCTTATTCCCACGCACGGAGAACTGTTTTCCAATAGTATGTACTGAATAAGGTAAACAATACCGTTAACAAATAGGAAACTATTTCAAATAGTGTTAAGCCACTTTCAAAGACCAGGACAAGCACAAATCTATTAGCCCACCCATTAAAAAGTATTAGCGCAATATTTTGTTTTCTACAGATGAGATAGATGTTTAAAAATATATTATTATTTGTTATCTAAAACAAAGTGTTTTTAAAGTAGTGTATATGTTTGAAACTGAACGACTTAGTGAGAAAAGGCCTATCCCTCTTCTCCATAAAGATTACACTATGTGTATCATACGTAAGCTTACGTGATCGAGTGCCTCTTCATTAAATGTCTTTACTGAAGGATATGTCCAATCTAGTGAAATCTAAAACCCAAGAAATACAGAACAATGATACTATGCGGAAAAGCCTTTAATTGATTTCAGCTCAAAATGCTTTATGTAGTATCAGTTGAACATGCCCAAAAGATTACATTAGGGATTTAGAAAATGATTATGATTTTGCACTCATTCCAAATAAGCGGGTGTAGGATAGTTGGTTAGTTAATTAAATAAATTTGTTCGTTCTATTAGGAACAATTGTTTTTTAAAAAAACACGCCTTTTAAAGATGGACTAAAATGTAAAAAATAATAAATTGAATTGATCTTATGAATTGGAAAATAAAAGGCTCTTGCTTACCTAATCATAAAATCATTATATCTAAGAGCACCCACGCTTTTATTTTCCGATTCATAAGATTAATTCAATTTATTAGTTTTTACTTTTTAGTCCATCTTTAAAAAGTGTGTTTTTAACCCTTTTCTAATTATTTTTTTCTGTGTAATAGATGAATATTAAACACCCTACTAGATAGGCAACCCAGACTTCACACAATAGATGTGAAGTTGCGTGCATTTAAGGATAATTTTCATTAATTAATTAATTAATTAGTTACAGTTAACTGGATTATTCTGTCGTATATCTAGTGATTGAATATTGTATTGTCATCGGAATCAAGCAAGTTTACAAAATGTCAAAGAAATCGGATGATGGGAAGTGAGTTAAAAATCAATTACAAGATTTGCACCGAACAGACAGACAAGAAAGCGAATTAATAAAAACGTGTTAAAAACGAAACATCTTTCTCGAAAGTCAATAAAGTGAAGAGCCACAACAACGTTCACATGTGTTGTTCCACATCTTTATTGTTATTTGATATAACTTCTTTAGGCTCATCATCGTTGCCTCTGAGGTGCACTTTGAAATCTGAGGTACTCATTGTCATATTTTGCCTCTTCTAATTTTACAACTGAAACCGTGATAGAATTTAATTATCAAGGCGTGGAGGAAAACCGTCTTTTCTTTAGTTTATTCCCATTCTTGATTAGTAAATATTTCAAATTACGAAGTTAATTACTCCCTTACTTTCTTTGTGAGAAAGTACGAATTAAAAATATAACTCAATCCCACGCTGATATACAAGGGCAACAAGGTTGTGGACTCTACGCGAAAGTACGTGCCAATATTGAATCGCCATTAGCACTATTCTAAAATAGAGTGAGTCCAACAAACGTATGAAGTAAAGGTGCTCATTCAAGACCACAACTACAAAGACATGCTGGCAAATTGAAATAAATTCTTGACCCTAATAACCACATTATAGTCCTGTCTCTGCAATAAACCCCTGTAGAAATTTTCTGCCTGACTGGAACACTTACCGAAATTAGGTTCTTCCATCATATCTGATTAAAAAAAACTTGGATAGACATTCCGCATATTGGGCAGAGGTACCGTATTCCGCCATCTTGGAAAATAGCCGCCGTGGCATAGTCAAGCTACAATAACTCGGCAATTATGAGCGGTACATGAGCGTTTGTGGTGTCGAATTATAGGTTTTAGGGGTTGACAAGATCAATTATGAACACAGAAAATGCTTACATAATTCTGAAGACCTGTTACTGAAATAAAACCACGTTCTTTTTACTGTTATGTACAGCTTTATTCAATAATGAACAAGAATAATCAGATAGTTGTTTAAAAGAAGAACTAAGATAAAGTATCAACTTTAGATAGTCTATATTGCACTGGATACAGCACACATGATGAATGGCTTTTTTTTACATAATTTTATACCTCCGTGCGTTTAATTGTATAATTTTCAAACGTAATTCTCCGGCCAACTCATTCACAAGTTCTCTAATTTCTGACAGTGTAAGCTGTTTTCATATTCTCTTTCATATCTTCTTAAATAAGTTTCCATACATATTTTATGATAAAACAGATCAGCCCCAAAAAACTTGCTACTCAGTTTCCAAATCTGCTACCCTGGAGAAGACTTCATCTTGAAAATACACCACTGCTGAAAGAAATCGACATGCCCTTCCGCTTTCACAAATTCGAAATTTCTCTCGAATTCCATTATGCTTCTGGTGGCCGCATATTTCACAGGACAACTCGTACACAGGTATATCTGATGATGCTGGAGGACGTGCAGAAATTGAAGACCGAGTGTACATTTTGGTTTGGAGCTGCGGTGCATCGTCTAGGCTAATATCATCAGAACAGGCAGCAGCTTTCCGTTGTTGAAGACGTCAAGAGTTTTCTTTAAAGTGTATATCTTATAACAAGTATTAGCAACATGATACACAAATTCTTCCGTTTCATTAAGATCCTTCAGTTCATTAAGATCATCTTGCCGACGTTCAGAGGCCTCTACAACACGTTTGCGCCCATTTACTGTACTACTGGCTTCCGCAGAACTTTCTTTCTGACATATGACACATATGACACATATCAACCACAGTTGAAGAACTGCTTGTATTTTCAGGTGTGAGTTGTAAGCCTATTAAACTGTAGTCCTCCATCTCTAAGCATAAAAATAAAGCTGTTATGCAGGTTTATTTATGATCGAACGGCATAGTCATTACATACGAAAAAAAAACCTTCACGCTACAAACTCTAAATTCATCATACGACATTGAAAATGTCTGTTCTTAAAACACTCACTTACTGATAAATATATAGATATATATAAAATAAATTATATTTTATATTATGTTTTAAAGATTAACTGCTTCCAAACAGAGTTAATATCAATACTCAAATTGGAGTCTTTACATCAGATTCCTTACCTGCAAATACAGCAAGAAAAACACCTCTATTATTGTGTTTCCCATAATCGTTTTCTGCTTGTGTAATTTTTCTTTTCACAGCGTTGCCAGTTCCTTAACAATTCTTCCCTGTTTGGGATTGACAAAAAAAAAACCTAAGTAGTATATTGTAACTTGATGCACGTAAATGAAACCAGAATTATGTAAGCAATTTTCTGTGTTCATAATTGATCTTGTCAACCCCCAAAAAAAACTATAATTCGACACCACAAACGCTCATGTACCGCTCATAATTGCCGAGTTATTGTAGCTTGACTATGCCATGGCATTCATTTTCCAAGATGGCGGAATACGGTACATTCTGCCCAATATGCGGAATGTCTACCCAAGTTTTTTTGAATCAGATATGATGGAAGAGCCTAAATCCGGTGAGTGTTTGAGTCAGGCAGAACATTTCTACGGGGATTCATGGCAGAGACCAGATTATTATTACTCTTGACAATGAAATTTAAGAAAACAGGACTGAGCACAGTTTTTCTCTGCTAATGTGCTTTTCCGTACTTTGTATTATTTACCTTAATCTCTTTACGATGTCCAAGTAGAACTTTATTGCTTCTAATATTTGTGTTCCTAGCAAATATACTACTAAACTCTGCTTGAATCAGATAAGTTTTACGTTCTATGGATCAATCTTTAGCATATGACGGGTGTGAGGCAAAAACATGGTAACCCACAAATGTTTATTTTTTTTAGTTATTCAGCACCCGATGGAAAGGAATCATACCGCGTCGTTTAATGTTGTCCGACTTCAAATTGTGCTCCAGAGATGGCTGCAATATTTACTTATGGTAAGCCTATTGTAACATTTTGGGATTCATAAGATGGTAACCAACAATTAAGATGGCGGGAAACGAGGAGCAGTATACCAGCTTGCCACTAAAAAGGAAAAGAATTTGTAAATTAAACATTTCTTACACGGAGTTCAGTGAAAAGATTTATTCTTGAGTGACTTAGGTAGCGAATATTATGGTATAAATAATAAAACATGGTAACCCACACAGCAGTATGAAAAATAGAAATTCGTTATTTTGATTTGGTACAATTATTTTAAGTCTTTATGTATAGCTTTACGTGAAAAATCAGCTTTCAGCCAATGAAAATGACTTGTGCAGCAGTAAAAATCGAATTTCTTAAAAGTTTAACATTGTGGGTTACCATGTTCTTGCCTCACACCCTTCATATCATTATCTCGTATGGTTTTCTGCTGTATCAGGTTACCAGATATCTAATATGACACTATAATAACCTCGATAAGAGCAGCATAAGGCAATAAGTTACTAACTTACTTGCAACAGGTTAACTAATACTCATTTCACATAAAGTTCAAGGAATATTTTCTACCATGTTCGGAATCTTCTAGCTTCCTGTATTAATAAGATCTTCCCTTCCGCTCAGAGTTTTCACCTCACTCTGACCTTCAACATCTATAGTCAATCTTATTTCCCTTGTATTATTTTCTTAACTGGTTTTATTTGACGTAGGAATGAAAAATAAATTAATTTGTTCAAAATAGAAACAAATGGTGAGCTCTCTGCAACCTTCGACAACAAACATTTAAAAGAAGGCCAGAATAGGTCATCCTTATCATCCTCAAATTAAGATTAAATATGGGAATGTAGTTAAATCACATTTCGAAATAAAACTTTTATTTAGAACTGCCGAAATACATGCACAAAATTGTTTCACTTACCTTTGCTGGAAGCACATACGGAAACAGTCTTCAACATTTTGTTGTGCACAAAATTCACCGTCAATTCCAGCAAAGAAACATCCCACGTACAATGCAGATTCTGAAATAGAAAATAGTTTTACACTTAACAAATAAAAAGATACTTTACTTAATTCCCAGTAATTCAGATAGGTTGGTATGCTATCCTCATTCTCACACGGCTTTACGTTTCAGTATAAGGACTATCCTGTACTCTGAGGTACAAAATGCGCTAAAGTTTAATTAGAATCAGAAGAGGTGCTTCTGTAAAAATAATATTTTTGAAATTTTAAGGGGTAGGGTTTCGCTTCGACGATGATTCTTGTTAAAACCCAAAATACTAATTACTCTGGCAGGACGTGCTGAAAACCGAAGCCCACAAGTACTTCTCTTTAGTCAAGTTCGCCTTTCTGGGTCACTTTCAGAAGCCACAGAAAATTTTGGGACGACTTCTCAAAAATTTCCTTTTAATTAAAGTAAACGTGGCATTTGTCAATTTTGTGACATTTACTAGCCCGTGGTCATTGGTCACGAAGTCCCATAGCGCAGGAAAAATTAGAGGAATCGCTCAATCATTTTGGGACCGATGTTAGCATGCACTATAAGGTTATCTTTGCTTGTTAAATATCGTATATGCTGCAAGGGACAAAGGAAAAATGGCAATCCCAAAAAATGTATGATAAATATAAGTTCTGTATTGAGACATACAAAAAATAATAGGTCCATCGATATATCACTGGAAGATAAGTGAGAAAACTAATTTACCAAATTGGTATCAGCACTTATTTCGTTGGTAGTAATTCAACAGCAAGAAAAGAAAGAGAAAAGGAAAGAAGAAATGCTGTTGAAAAAGAAGTATAGAGTGTGATGTGAAGAAAGAGGATCATCATACAAGAAAGGGGAGAAACAAGTGACAGAGAAGATGAATTTGGGCCAAGTGGAAGAAGGACATAATTGAGAACAGTAGGACCTCCGGTTGAGATGAAAACGAACCGGTTCATATAACTCCGCCCCATCACAAACAAGATATCATTTTTTCTTTATTTTAGCTCTTTTATATTGTTTTTATACTATATATATATATATATATATATATATATATATATATGCTGTCTCCTCTTCCTTACTGAAGAGAGAGGCCAGCCAGCTAGCATAAGAGAGGTATAAATCACAGTCCATCAGGGAGTGCAAGAGAGGACAAACACAGGCAGCATGACAAGAATCAATTAATCATTCCCCATCATCGTTGAGTCACGTGATCATCGCAAAGAAAAATGGAAGAGACAGGGGAAGAGAGAGGAGGAGGAGGAAAAAGAAATGAAGAAAAAGAGGAGAAAATTTCTGAATGACGAAAGGGTGGGCAATTTTCATCAGACGTGTCAAATGAAACCGAAAACAATTTTGATGTTCCAATTGAGCTTGAGGAACAAAAGAGATCCATAACATTGTTTACGACAAGTTCTCTTAAAACAAATTCTTTCTTAATTTCATTTTTGTGGGTTTCAATTTTCACATTATATATTAATTTTGTTCTATATTTTCAAAGAATATTTTGAACTCATCAATGAATCAATTTCTCATCACTATTGTCCACTTGATATTGTTTCATCGAAGCAATTCGTTGCTTAAATGAAAGAGTATACACCAGAACATATTCTGAATAATTTTGCTTCTACTGGCATCAGAAAAAGAGGACTAAGAATACGTTTCACACATTTTAAATTTGTTTGCACTTTTTCACTGGTAGATTTTATCTTGTCCTTGTAGATTTTAAATAGGCATTTGATCGTCTGGATCATGTTTGTGATAAATTTTTCATTCGTCTGTAAAACGTTGAGAATCATTAATGGCATTGACTAATCCTGGAAAGAGTTCACCTTAATATCTTACTATCGCATAATCTCCGACTGAAATGTCTAAGAACAATTGAAATCAGTTTTCTGAGCCCACCATTTACTTGTGTCATTTCTAAGAAACTTGCTCCTTTATCTTGGTAAGGAATGTGGCAAAAGCGAATGTTTTCCACTGCAATTTTCAACATAGTCCTTTATTTAAAGGAAATCAACACATGTACAGTATTTTATTAGACAATGAACAGTCCTCTGCTGCTCAAATTGTGCTTACAAAAGTGTTAATACATAGTAATCGTTTATCTAATATACAACTTTAAATGTGTCACTAAAATGATAAAGGTAATAACTATATACCCCGGAAGTGTAACTGCAATATCTATTCAGCTCTTCCCTACTCAAGCTCTTTGTTGCTATACCAATTAGTTTTCAGATTTTCTTAAAATTCATTTTCCGCGCTTCGTCTCTCTCTCTCTCTCTCTCTCTCTCTCTCTCTCTCTCATATCCTCTCACCCAAAATGTTCTTCTATTACTAACGGAACAAAAGACAGAACGTAATAAAGAGACCTCGAAAGCTTCCCATTTTCAAAGATGTAATCCGCTTTTCAATTTTTTGGCGGCTTCAAAAAAAAAAAATTGAACGAGCTCCAGAGACCGAATGAAAAGTTCTTTTTCTTCGATGGAAAATTGCTTATGATCTCTTCCTTCGTCCCAGACCTTTTGGCTTAATTAGAATTACCTGTATAAGATTCTTTCTCTCTTGTTCCTTCGTGCTCATGTTCTCTTTTTTTCTGAACTTTTTTTTCCTCTCCTCTTTCTGCACTCTCTCCCTTCCTCCACTCACGACATTTCTGTCATCCCTTTCGTCGTTTTTAATTTTTGATCTTCTCATATCTGTGCAACAGAGACATTCTATCATGCAACAAGGGGCTTGACCCATGCTGCCATCTATGATTTAATCACAGAGATACTAATACGCTCAAAATGGTAGATAATTTGGCGACATGCGAAGGTAACAAGAGCAAGATGAAGGATAAATAGTTGTATGCCATAAATAAAATTCAACTTTGATACGTTTCCGTTATCAATTGTGGATAGCATTTCGGGCGTCAGTTAATGAGTTGGAATAGAACTTCAGGAACATGTTTTCTGTTGCATAGCATGTGGAATTCTCCTTTAGTTGTTGGGTAGTCTGGATAGTCGTCAAAGATGATAACAGTGTGATTACCAAAATGTGCATTCACATATGACTTGTAAGGGTCTACTACGTCACAATAAGTAGCTCGTCTTGGCCACACTACACAGAGTAAGAGGTATCCTTCATCGACGACATAAGTGCATTTCTATTTACGAATAATATTTTGCTCCTCTTTGTTGGTAAACACTCACCAGGGAGGGTTTTGTTGCTTCTCGCATATATGATTCATTGGAAAGGGCACCCTAAAATTGAAAAAGTCAACTAAACAATTGATTGACTTCCTCATCTTGAAGATTAATCTACGTGTTTAAAAGTAATTTCTATGGTATTACTATTATTTTAAAGTATAATTTTTAATTTAAGTTTTTCTCGAAAAACCGTAGGAGATAGGACAAAAGTTATATGAACCAAAACGATGTATTTCATGACCTTTAAATTTTGTTTGAAACTTTTTTTTTTTCATATTTCCAACAGTTATCGAGATATGATCAAAAAAGTGAGAACAGCAACCAAACAAAAAGTGACTCCCTGTCTATATGTCTTCAAAAATATACAAAGATTAAGTATCATAAATAAAAAAAAGGTCCTCCTTGCTATTCACGGGTCTCGGATTTCTGACCAGACAATTTTTAAGGCATCAGTTTGTAATACTGCTAACGTCTCTTAGTACGAATTACTTTTATATAGGTAATCAAGAGGATTATTTATATAATTATTTCGTTTAATTGGCTTCATAGGCAATTTAAAGTTTACAGATGTGATAAAATCCGTGAAGCAAGAAGCACAGATAATTTAACATTGAAAGGTGGTTTGCCGATAGTCCTGTCTTAGTTTTGGAAAATAACAATAGATGGCATTACTGTTATAACGATGATATAGTAGTTGAAATGGAGAATCTACTAATGCAAACGTAATTTTCTTTGGTTAGATATTGGCAGCGGATTACTTTAGATTAACAAGTTGTATTTAACGATATTATTTATAAGGTTATGATATTTAAATTCTGAAAAATCATAAATGGTTGCAATTATTTAATGTACAAGAGTATGTAAATATCTATGCTCACCTGTATGAACCGAAATCTAGATTAACTCTGATTGGTTAATTTTTCTGCGATGATATTGTGTTGCATACGCACAATAGAGATTGAGAAGCATACCGTCATATTGAGATTGACGTCACTTTGCAGTGTCGGAGGGTGAAAGTTATTCTGAGTTCTTTGAACGCGAAAAGTCATCAGGCTTCTGGTATATGCGCCAGGTTAATAAGCATAACGACTTACTTGCTCGCTGGGTGAGTCACCAGTTGAAAAATGGTACTCTAGGTTAACTACTGACATACTTGTAGGCTGGGTGTAGACTACCAGTGGAAAAACGGTATTAGGTTCTGATCAAAGATATTGGTTCTGATCTTAAAACACGAATAAGGTAATAGGCTGGGTTAATTGATAACGATCTGGGCAAATCTCACGGTTTTTGAGCTGGGTTAACGATTCAGTATATATGATTGGCAATCGAACGTTGACGACCTTAGCGAATCTTTGGCTTTTCGATTTTCATTCGGCTTATACCTGATTGCTAAATTGTTGACGACTATTGGCTACGACTAGGGCTCTAGAAACTGAATATTATTGCTGGTCCTTTATAAGACGACTTTGCGCACGAACCTGGAAAAATGTCTAGCTCTGGAAAACACCCAAATCTGCCTCAAATGACTAGAAAATCTGACTGGAAGAACGTGGAAAGGCGGAAATCTAAAACTAAACTAAACGAACCTACCAAAGCCGATCCTGCAACCAAGTCCTAGTCGCGATCGCTCACACCAGTCAAGACAACGGAGCGGAAAGAGAGCAAATCACCTCCGCAAAAGAAACAACACATTACACCAAACAATGACAGCAGTGACACGGACTCGGAAAATATGGCTACGGAAGATTCAACAACAACATCAACCGCAGGCGGAATCCAATCCTTCTTGCTAAGTAATTACGACCCTAAATTCCAAAACTCTTAACAAATACTACTGCAGGTCTGTAAATATGTCTCGCGAAAATCTATAGAACAAATCATTCCAGCTAGACACGGTATGATAATTAAGACATCTGATGCAAACCTTGCAACTAACATCAGGAATAAACACAGTCTAGAGATATTAGGAAAATCTGCAACCTTAGTAAATCTAGCATCTCAGAGACCTAAGAAACCAGAACCACCACAACTATTTGTAGTTATATGCGGTGTAGACACAACCTGGACAGACGAGGAAATAGCAGAAGAACTAAGGCAAGAAAAATACGAGTTCACAAAGATCATGCGAATCAAATGCAAGGACGGGGCAACTTATCTTGTACGTGTCCTCACAACATCCCAGGAAACAGTTAGCGACCTACTAACTCTTGGTGCATTCATATATATCTTGGTGGTCACCGGGTAGAGTCATCCCGAACACAGGCACCCATACCTATTCGATGCGAGAAATGCCAGAGCTACAACTCGCACAATACTGCACAATGTCCCAACCATAGAGTTATCCAACCTCCACTAGAATCAGGATTGGCGCTGTTAACGCGGGTATGTTGAGAGAGAGTATGTTTGTCTGGCAACAACACGTATTGTGAACTGCTATGCTTCGCTCTTTGGCATTGTTTGTTATAGTTGTTTTGTGTATTTAAGAAGAAAATGCCGATCTTCTGTGCATCTTACGGTAGTACTGAGAGACATAAGAAAGAAAGTAATGTATTGTTTCAGAAATAAATGATCATTTAAAATCATTCCGTGAAAATTATGTCATTATGTAATACGCTCTTTCGTGCAGATTATGTCTGCTAGAAATATAAAAGAAAACACACATCTTTAGTTAGAATTATTTGATGCGAAGGTATTTTATAGTGTTAGATCCATAGTTATGAAACTGTCTCTCAATGCCAAAGAGAAATATCCATAAAAATAAGTATTATTACATTCAGAAATACTGAATCGTTTTCATTTAGGCCTATTGGAAGTAAAGTTGTTATATTCGCGTAGAAAAAAATGATAATTATATCTCACTATTTAAAATTTAAATAGTTCTGAGCCATTTGGCACCTAAGACTCAGGTCGGGATAGGAGAGGATTCGGGAAGGTATCGGCCAGGGCTGATGTTGAAAGTGCCATCCCTGCATTTGCCTGGTGTGCCTGAGCAAGAAATCTGGAAAAACCTCAGTCAGGATGGTCGGCCGCTGGAATCTTAACCCATGACCTCCCGAATGCTACACCAACGCTCTACCACGAGCTACGGCGGCTTAGTAAGTAGTGTGCTGTTGAAAAGATTTGTTAAATTATTAAGAACAATGATGATGATGATGATGATAATGGGTGCTCCGCCCAATGGCAGGTCTTGACCTGAAAGTAACACTCTTCTAGCTAGTAGAACTTAAATATCAGGTTAAAGCTATCCGAAAACTAGAGATAATTTTTATAGATATTTTTATAATGACATACGTCTTGTTTCAATGATATTTATGTGAAAATTGCTGACTGCTAATGAATGTCCGACGACTGGTGCCCTTACCCTATTTTCAGTTTTATAATTTTCTTTGTAAATTTATGCAAGTAAACCGTTGGTTGTGTATAATTACAGCATTAGCAATTTTTGTATATAATATTATTGTCACTTATGATGTATAATATTTTTAAATGTATCTCTAATGTTTTTTTTTAATAAGTGATGTGACTTTAAGTATCAACATTATACTGTTTTATTTAACAAATAAAAACCGGGATGGCACCTTCATAGGCAGTGGGCCAGTAGGTGACCCCCCCCCTAAGGGGGAATTGCCACTTCTTACACTGATAAAGGATGATTAGTAGAGGAAGAAAATGCCTGTTGGCAAACACGAAAGTGCATCCTTTGCATACAATGGCCCTATGACGTCATCAGGAATGATATTTTTGGCAGAAATGGGACCAAAATTAATCTTGCCTCAAAATTCGCCGAATAGAGTCAACTTTCTCTTGAAATTTCAGTGTTTCAGGTCAAGAAAGCCAATGACCACCAGTAGAATGCTTTACAACCCACCTGGAACTAGAGGTTTATATGCCTGATGGCGTTAACAGCAGAAAACATATAGTGAAAATTGGAATTCGCCGTCAAACTTGTCACTAAATTCACAAACTCGCGTGAACTTTTTTCAAACGTTGCTTTTTGACATTAAATAACATAATGATCACATCATGCTCACCTGGAGTCCTATGACGTCATCAACTGTAAACGTTTCGTAAAGAATCTGCAATGACATTTTGCACAAAAGTCACTGAATCGCGTCAACTTTCTGTTCAGATTCGAGGCCAAGAAATCCTGCAGTCTGAATTAGAATGATGTACCCGGTACCTGGCAGTGGACAGGTTTCGGCCCTATGATTTCATCAGCTGTCCTTTTTCTGTGTGTATCCTATATGTTTCAAAATATAAACTATCATGTCATACATATCTTTTGAATCAGTTTTTGTTGTTACTTAGTAATATTAGTTTCTTCGGCACTTTGTTTTCATGTGCCGAGTCTTTAAAAACAATGGTACTAATTCAGGCTATTGTGTTTTTGTTTTGCAGGGTAATCACCTGATGTGAACTCGTCATGCCTGGAAGAAGCCGTGACTTAGCTGCATCTTCCATCGGTACTATAAAGGCCTGTATAATACATTATGAACGTAATCGCGGTGACAAAATTCTGAGAAACTTAAGTGAAATCAGCTTTAGGAAGATTACCGAGGTAGCAGCTATACGTAAAAGCAGTGCACAATCATTGGTTAGTTTACTCAGTATTTGTGAGAAGATTCCCGAATATTTTGATCCTTCGCTACATGGATATCATCGCTGGTGCTACCAGAACTTTACTAAGCTTCCCCCATCTCTGTCTCAACGAACTTCAGATCTCAGTCCCAGTCCCGTAGCCGAGAACATCCCACAGGCTACTGGATCTGCAGGTAGACTTAAAAGGGAGAAACCATTAGATTCCGCTATTTTTTTAAATCCAAAGCAATGTATATTCTGTACGAAGGAGAGAGTGTACTTAGGACGGAAGAAAAGTTCCTGCCGACAGTGGGAGCCGCTTATTCAGTGCGTAACAAAAAGTTCCGAGTGTTCCATAAAGGAAGCAGCTGAGGCGAAAGGAGATGAAGAGCTACTAGTGCAGATACGAGAGGTTGACTTAATCGCAGGTGAGCTGAAATACCATGAATCTTGTCGGAAGTCATAGACTAGACAACCCACAAGAAATCCACCTGGTTCAAGTGAAAGCACTATAGAAATGCTTGCAGCGCACACAAAAGCGTTCGATAAGTTATGTAAATATATTGAAGAAGAGAATATGAAGAATGGGAAAGTGGAGTCAACTGCTTTTCTTAGAGAACGGTACCTTCATCTTCTTCAGGAGGACGATCCAAACATTATAATGAACGATACAAGATGGATAAATTGAAAGATAAGCTGTAAAAAACATTCAGTGACCGTCTTAGGTTTGCGTCGTTACCTGGATACAACAGTGAAATCGTGTATCCATCCCGGATACCTCAAGAAAAGTCTCTTCTAGATGCGATTCAAGCCGGGTTATCAGAGAATTCACACGTAAAGAAGCAGCAATGATTTTAGGACGTCACATCATTGCTGCATTCAACAGTGCGCCTGACATCGCATGGCCGCCGCGTGCAGACACTTTGTCAGAAGAATCTGCAATCATACCGGATATCCTCAAAGTTTTCTTAAGTGTAATTCTAGGCGAAAAGAAACAAAATATGGGCACGGGATCGCAGAACATCTGCTCAGCTGTGTCCAATGGGGAGTGGAAAGTGCAAAAGCACATACTTCTTGGAATGACGATTCGCCACTTGACTGGAAGTGCAGAACTCGTAACTTTACTAAACCGACTAGGGCATTGTGATTCGTACTCTCAGGTTCTGGAATTGGAGACAGCGATGTATGGCAGCATCAGGGTTCTTGGAGAGGGTCTGCCTGCAAACATCTGCAGAGATGCGAATTTGGTCACACATTTCTGCTGCGATAATTTTGATTTAAAGTAACTGGTGAAGGCACTACTCATTCTTTTCATGGAATTGTTATACAAGAGAGAGGGAATTCTAGTACTGTCCCTCAGTTTGACATCCATATTCAGCGAACGAAAAGAAAGAAGTGTCAGTGTAACACCGGTCTCATTAGAGCCTGTCTTCAAGAAAGCTCGTCGAAAGCCCAGTTGCTGATCTCTACGAACGAGTCACGATGCCAAACATACTATACCATCTGGAAACATTAAAACTCCGCTATATCAGTAACCGATACGAAACCTACCATCCGCTTCTTCTCGACAGCATGCATCATGACGCAACCTACAAAACACCACACACAGCTTTTATACCTCGCCCACTAGGTCTCTATCTCTTCACTCTGCCAGACAACCACTCAGAAGTCCCACACCTAACAGCGTTCATAGATCCGCAACCACCTGACTATATCATACCATCATACGCATAAAACCACAAACAGCTAAACGTACCTCTCTAGGGATGAGAGACCGGTCCCCGCTATCATCCCGAACGTGTGGCTCATAACTCCTAGAACGACATGGCCCAAACAAACATACAAAAAGTAACCTTCGAAGCTAGGTAAGTTGACAAAGTTAATCTGAATCTCTTTGACCATCAACAATCAAAGAAACAATCATAAACCAAATTATCTTTCCCAATAGAGGGCGTAGCCCTCTCAGTGGGCATTAGCCATGACACCAACATGACTAATACTTAAAAAAATAATAAAATGTATGGACCTTCCTAGATCATTCTATTCATCCAAGGCAACCCAAATAAACTAGTAAGTAGTACACTTGGTACTTACACCTCCAAAATGGCATACAAATACAATAGATCCCTCCATATCTTAAAGAAAAATCCTTACAAAAAAGAAAAGAGTTTAGTGATCTAGTAATAGTGTAATAGAGTTTATAGTATGTACATAGTTCTTGAATAACCATTTTTGACAATGCTGTAAAAACAGCTCGAATATATAGAAATTTTATTCATTA
This sequence comes from Lepisma saccharinum, assembly GCA_022664845.1. NCBI lineage: Eukaryota > Metazoa > Arthropoda > Insecta > Zygentoma > Lepismatidae > Lepisma > Lepisma saccharinum. The sequence continues at coordinate 98,367 of JAGDQP010001427.1, read as the reverse complement.
TTAATACTCAAATTTTAGATATCTCGACAATGCTTTAATGCAGCACCTCTTTATTATTATTATCCATTTCATACTTATACTTTATACTTACGTAATATTTTACTATATATATATTCGACATTGCATATTCTGTAGGATTGCTAATTAACAATCATAACCATTATCATACTAACAATCCTCATCACTATAATCGTTCTAATTGACTCACAAGGGAAGGGTTTGGGTTCAAACAGGACTTTCTTTATAAGACTTCGTATATGTATTTGTACCCCGATACTGATAATGCCTGTAAAGCAGTTCGGCTGGGTAAGGTTTCATTTGTCCGCTACAGGCCGTTAAAGTTTGGAGCAAGGGGAAACAGCCGCTGCAATGACTCCCGTAGTTTCGACTTGAACAGGATTTTTTTTTTTTTTTTTTTTTGTTAAGACTTCGTTTGTGTTTGTGTACACTTATTTCTTTTGATAATTACCAGGTGCATAAATATGAAACTGGAATTTATATACATAAAAGACACAGTGATTGGATGACGACAATGCTAAGAACTATTTTATTCGAAGTATTGGACATCGCTAGCGATATATTTCTGCCATCGTTCGGGCAAGGTGTGGATGCCAGAACAGAAAAACTGTGCCTCTTGTGCTGCAAACCAGTCATCAAGCTATTTTCGTACATTTTCGTAAGATGTGAAGCGCTGGTCAGCAAGTGCGTGTCCCATGGATGTAAACAAGTGAAAGTCGGAAGGTGCCAAGTCTGGTGAGTAAGCCGCATGCGGAAGGATTTACCAGCCAAACGTCGCAATCGTTTCCTTGACCGGTTTTGCTGTGTGGGAAGGTGAATTATCGTGAAGCACAATCACTTTATGTTATCTTTGGTCATATTCTGGTCGTTTTTCACGCAAAGCTTGATGCACATCGATCATATCTTGTCGGTAACGTTGGGTATTAACGGTTTCGCCAGCTTTCAGCAGTTCATAATAGATCACTTCCTTCTGATCCCACCAAACACAAAACATTGTCTTCCGTCCATAGGGATTTGGTCTTGCAGTCGATGTCGCCGGTTCTCCTGGAGTTACCCATGATCTTTTACGCTTAGGATTCTCGAAATAGATCCACTTTTCGTCACCAGTCACAATTCGATGGAGAAATGATTTCCATTTGTACCTGGCGAGCAGAATTTCGCAAGTGGTTTTTCGGTTTTCCTGCTGTCGTTTAGTCAATGCATGTGGAACCCATTTTCCCACCTTCTGAATCTTGTCCATGGCTTTTAAACGTATGAAAACTGTTTCTCGTGTCACATTTAATTGATCCGCGAGTTGTTGTTGTGTTTCAGCGTCATCCTCATCCAACAAAGCTTGCAATTTGCTGTTTGCAAACTTTTTCGGTGGTCTTCCACGTTCTTCGTTTCTCACATCAAAATCGTCACTTTTAAATTTTTAAACCACGCATAGCACTGTGACTTACCAAGAGCATGATCACCGTAAGCTTCGACAAGCATGCGATGCGATTCTGCAGCAGTTTTCTTCAAATGGTAACAAAAAATCAATGCTGTTCGCACATCGTAGTTTGTAGATACAAACTGCGCCATGTTCAACGCTATTAAACACTACACTATGACATGAAACTTGTCTGGTTGTGAGTTGCAAATCGTTATCAGCAGTCAAAACAAGCAAGTGGCTCCAAGGGCTCAGTTTTACGGTAACCACAGTGTCAGCTAACACCGTCTAAGCACAAATTCCAGTTTCATATTTACACACCTGGTAAATGATTTTACAGGCGTTCTGGATTCATTAAACCTTGTTAAACTATTACAAAATAATGAAATAAACTAAATCATGCCAATATCTCAATTTTACATTTTTGTGGACAAGGGACGTTTTGATAATAAGCTATGCTATTGACTTCCTCTAAGAAACTGACTGATGTTTTATTTTTTAAATTTGCCTATGATTGAACACTCTGATGTGTTTACTTTCATCTAATATCATATACAGAAGAAAATTTTCAAAATGATGAAAAAATGCATTGGGTCTATTACAGGGTCTGTTACTTGAAATAAGCTTTTAAACAAGTACCGTGAATTTCCAATTACTTCAAAGACATGTTTAGACCCGTCTGTAAAATACTTGCTTTGATTTATTCCAAACCATGTAGGCATCTACGACCCCAAAATAATAATTAGATGGCTACGTAGTTTCGACTAAAGCAAAGCAAGTATTTTACAAATCGTCTTTTAAATATATTTGCAGTAATTGACAGTTGACGGTACTTGTCTGAAAATTTACTCCGAATAATAGAACCGAGTACTCCCTTCACCGCTTCTCTGGATCCGTCACTGCCACAAACAAGGAGAGGCGGTCAATTTTCAAACTTATTTTCGATTCATAATTTTTGTAATAAATGCTGAGTGTTAACTAAGATGCACTTCTTCGTCGCTGCCGAGAAAATCGATTTAGAAATATTCAGCGTAGGTCATATTGAGTTTTCTTTATGTATTAAAATTTTTATACTTACAAGCAAACATACTAAAGACGCAGAAAAGAATTTTAAAAAATTCTTCCATGTTTAGAATGTCAGAGTATGTGCAGTTTCAAATTTTGGTCACTCGAGCGCAATTACTTTGGGAGATATCGATGATATGAAAGTCAAATTCTCTCTGTGGAAAGTGATTAAAAAGTGTGGAAATATTTTTATGTTCTTCAATTGAAAGGAATGGAAGTACACAGTAATAAGTATTGGGTGGAAATCACTTGCTGGAAGCTATTGATTCAATAGCTTGAAAACACTCATTTCGTTTTAAAATAACGGAATAAATAATACCAAAATTAATACGAATTCATATCGATAGCGCACTACATCCAGGAACAATTTGTATATATTTGGGTTCCATTTCCTTTGTTATTTCAAAACGAAATGGGCGTTTTCAGGCTACTGCATCAATACCTCAAACTACCGCCACGTGCCCTTATCTCTCACAATAATACATTTAGGGCAAGAATGACTTCACAAATGTATTTTTCGTTAAATGCTAGCCCAGAATGACGTATTATACGACCCCCTTCCCATTTAAGAAAATCAATCGAGATTCAATATGGCGGACTTCAAGATGGCGGCTACGAAGAACATATCCTCCAGTAAGTGCTATCCACCTAATACTTATTACTGTGTATTTGACTTCCTAATACTTATTACTGTGCATTTGAAAGTATAGTGAAAGCAGAAATATTTGGAGCCCTGTTTTCCGTTTTGGCCCTTAAAACGATATACAAATGTTTTTAACCAAATCTTCCCAACTGCCAATCACGAAAAATGACAAAGTTCATAACTATATTAAAATTGTCATTACTTTGTCAATTTTCACCCGATTTGCACTATTTTTTCGGGGTGGGGAAGTAAGTTTCACTATAAACTGTAATGACAAATTAAACTTGTCAGTCTTATAGAGGATTATTTCCCTTTTATTTATTTTTTTTATCGGACCGGATTGCAAATCGGATGAAACTGATGACAATCTTAATATAGTCATCAACTTTGTCATTTTTCGTGATTTGCAGTTGGGAAGATTGATTAAAAACATTTGGAAATCGTTTTATGGGCCAAAACGCAAAAACAGAGCTCCAAATATTTTCACTTTCATTATACTTTCCCGCAGTTTGAAGGAAAACGGCGTGTCTACAGTTCCCTAGGTTTACTTATTAGTGCTTTGCAAATTAACACTCAGGTCATGAGCTTTTATTTCAAAAATTATGAAGCAAAAATAAGTTTGACAATTGACCGACTCTCCTTGTAAGATGACAAGAGGCATATAAAAATAGATGAATTAAACATGTTTTAAAGAATGTTTCGTACGTTTTAATAGACTTTTTTTTTTGCTCAGTTCAATAGTCGGTTTTGAGTTTTAAACATGATGCTTTCTATTACTGCATATAATTATACGATACATGAAGCTACGAACAGAAATACAAAAAGTGACATTTCAGAGACAAGTCTCATTTTTTAATACAACTATTCAGTCTCTCCTTTGAAGTTGATTCGGTTATATTTTTCTATCGCGTACGTAATAGTTTGCCATGTTTAAAGAATCTGCTCGTTACTTAGTCCCGTGCTCATGATCAACTTATTTTGAATAATCGCTTGGCAGGCGGTGTTAGTTCAAGTCTCAGTCACACCTCCCATTCTTACTGAAGTTTTTGCTCAGTCCCACCAGCCGAATTCTGGGATGACATTTAGGATATAATTATTGGGCGATATCTTCCTCATCCTATCTTCCTGATAAGAATATAATTATTGGGCGATACCTTCCTCATCCTACCTCCCTGATAAGAATATAATTATTGGGCGATACCTTCCTCGTTATATCTCCCTGATAAGAATATAATTATTGGGCGATACCTTCCTCATCCTATCTCCCTGATAAGAATATAAATATTGGGCGATATATTCCTCATCCTATCTCCCTATAAACGCTAGTCGAGTAAAGTCGTCCCTTGAACGTAATAGGTCTCGCTTGCACATATATCCATCAAAATAAATTTTTGAAAAGAATATGCTAGTTAACACTATGAAATTTTACTTTAAGAAGAAAGAAAAGAATTTCCAGTGAACAGTGAAAAAGCACATACTTGAAGCTTTTGCTTATTTCAGGGGCTTAGAGGCAAAGAAATGCGGGGGGCATTGAAAAATTTAATATCCGAGCTTCTCTTTTAAATAAAACACTATACATACTTAACACAAAATACCCGTTACTAAAAGATTCTATTGTTGTTGTTGTTGTTTCAATGTCACTTGCATTCCTTTGCTTCTGAGCTACCTCATTTACAATTACCTTTATGATTCCGCAGGGCATTTCATTTGCAAATCTGTGTCAAAATACAAGTAAGTACTTGCCACATGAAATGAATACACAAGAACAAATAACGCTTTTTCTCAAATCAAGAACATGTGAAAGCAATAACTTTCAGACAAAAAAAATGTAACTTATTTGCAATGCAATGGAAAATAAAACATATGAGAGAAAGAACAGAAAAAGCCCTTAGCTTCGAATTTCTGTGTATGAAACTTTTAAAAAATATTTCGTTTCGGTTTGTGTGTTCGTTTGGGTGTGTGTGTGTGTTTGTGCGCGCGCGTACTTAATTTACTAACAGTGCCCTTGATATACTGTTAGAAACTTTGAACGTGAAGTTAATTTTGTCCAATTAAGATAAGATGAACCTAGGGAATATTTAGTGCCTTGACAAGCTACTTCATGTAACGTAATCTTCCAGGTCCACAGGGTCAAAATGTGGCCCAATTCGCGACGTAATTTGTTTGGTTGGAAGATGTGAAGTGTGTTGGTATGAGCGGATGGAGAGAGAGCGAAAACGGTTTTGGATTATGGCCAGGAAAAAAAGAAGTAATAGAGTATGGGAGTGGATGAGAGTCTAAGAGGGGGAGAAATAGTGGATAAATGAAGAAGAGGGTGAGGTAGAAGGGAGTTGAGTAAATTAATGACATTTCCAGAAGATTGCTGCATTTTGTGCAGAAATAATTGAAAATTGCAGTGGAGATACTGCATGTATGTGTAGGGACATAAGGATATGTACAGTATATGTGTGATGATATTAAGTTCCAATATTACTAATTTTCAATTTTATAAACCAAATCTTCCTGATAATATTTATAAGAAAATTGTGAACAAATCGTGCATTTTTATGCAGTGCGCTGCAACAAATAAAACAAGAGTCTAATATTTTATTTCCTTAGAATTCTGCTTCCAAATATTCTGGACAGTACTTCTCTGTAGAATTGAACTAGGTTTACAAATTAACTTTCTGGTTATCCTCGAGCAATACTGTGTAAAACAGCACTGTAATTTGTACCAATCCAAGCAACAAACATTGTAAAATCTTCATTTAAAATAATCCCTTTTGAAAGACATATAGGATACTTTAATTTAGTAGTCGTAAATTAAAAATGGCGTGCGTTGAAATACAATTAAAACTGTAAGTTCCGTCCTTAGAACATTAATCTTCATTCAATGAGAAACTACCCCTAGTTCACCTTGCCTAGAGCCTTCGGATCATATAACCCGTCTCAAGACAGAATTCTTATAATAAATTTAATAGTTTATGTAGTACTACTATAGCTATGTGATTTAATCTCGTCTGAGGTGTACAGAACGATGTTGAGATAAGTCATCATAATTTTATACAGTATATCTTGAAAAGACTTGAATGCGTAGAACATTGGAAGTAACTATTGTAGATTCTCTTCTGTATAAAAAGAAACTTCTTGTACTCCTTAAATGGGTAACGCTTCGCTCACATATATCTGCTAAGAGTTGCAAACCTATCTTTTTTAAATCAATATTGCAAATTGATTCAACTCCATTAACCTTATCAGCACCAAAGCTGGCATAAACATTACTCCAGGCAATAGAAAAATATGTGTGTGTTTGGAGTAGCTGGTGAACTTAGTGGTAAATTCTCCCAAATATTCTCACATCATGAAAGAGTACTTGTGGTGGAGAGATGGCGTGAAAACTGAGTATGATAAAGACCCTAGTATGTCGGACATTACACAAAAGAATTTTAATTGGTATGAAAATGTGTGGCAAAAACAACTTTACCAACAATTTTTGGTCAGCAAATAATTCATTAAAAAGCATTCAGTAAAAACATTATGTGGCTACTTGGGTTTTCACATTTCCGTGCAAGAAATTGATAAGTCCAAAGATAAAAAAAAAATGCTTTATTTGTATCTCTTCATCGGGACATTGCATGAACAGACCAGCTGATTACGAAACACATACCCAGCACATAATTCATCCAATTTTCTTTAAACGAATGTCGGGTTGTCATTCCAAGTGTTTCTCCTGAAAAATGTCAGATTTGAGTTTAATGGTTTTAAGTTGCCACGGTTTCAAGTTAAATTTGAGCTCTCTTGCGCTAACAGATAAAATCCCTTCAAATCTACTGTACAATTCAGAAATGGTTAAAGTTCGGAATTGTATTTTCTTAAACTGTAATTAAGTAAAAAAAATTCTCACTAAGCACTACAAAACTGGATTCTATTTCGACTAGCTTATTATAAAATATCGCAGCTGAGATTTTGCTTAAAATGAAAATGTCAAAAAAATACAGAAGAAAATTGTACTTCAAAATTCCACTTTAGTTTAGACAAAAGCATGTTGTATTAAATAAAGTAAGAAAATTGTACTTTAACTGCGGGAGTCACTTATTTTATTCTGCAACGCATTTTCAACTATTAATCCTGTAAACTTTCTGTTTCTGTTTTACGTACTTGTATAAAAGAAGATTGGACCTGAAAAGATGGTAAAAAGAAATTACTACTACTAGTGTTTAAAACTCATAATATTGTAAAACAAAAAAAAAAAAATTTTTAAGACGGAAAAGTATTACTGTAAGGAAAAAGAACAACAAAAAAATACTCAAGACAATGAAACTCGAAGTAAAGAGAAGTAGGGAGATGTAATGTAAGGAACGACGGGAAATTTGAATCTGTTCACTGAAACAGAAGACAGTCAAAAGGCGTACGAAAAGAAGAGATGAAGGAAGAAACCGCAAAACATATAAAAGTCATATTTTTGTGCCTGTCGACAGGATTTTTAAAAAGCGGAAGACAAAACAAAAATAATGAAACCACATACACATACACAAACTCAAAAATGTTTTATACTTTTTTTTTTATTTCTTTTCTTCTTAGATTCTTCCTTTTGAAAAGAGGAAAAGAAATAAATTTTCCAAGAAAATAGAAGCATCGGACTGCGACATGAAATTTTCTGTCATTACGTTCCAACTGCAAACCAAATCACCATACCACCGCATCATGAAAAAAAGGTCTAAAAAAGTTTAGTAACAGAAAGTGCCGCGTTGAGGCGCTCGTCACACTGCATTACCCCATGCTGTTGTTATATCTTCACTTAAAACTGGCTGGTTCTCTCTGCATGGCAACAGTTTTCCCCCCACTTCGGGAAAGCGGAAAAAAATGCTTTTTTTCCTCTTCTGCCAAACCAGCAATGACTCTCTCTCTCTCTCTCAGTCTCACCAATATTTCGCCATTAAGCCAAGGTTCTCCTCGTAGATACGACCTCAATAAAGAGCGCACCTAAAAACTAAAATGGCCAATCCGCTGCCTGCCTTTGGTGAAAATAAAATGACAGAGGAAGAAGCAGGGGAAAAAAAAAGAACACGAAGTAGAAAAGATCGGTGACCATCATGCCCTGTATATCATTCAATAAAAGCATTCGAGATGGCAGCACAAACGCAAACGAGAGAGGACGAAGATGAGGAAAAGGGTTGCGAAAAAGTCTGACTGAATTTTTAGTTTCTGGTTCATCTTCTTTCTCTCCTTGTCACGCGAGGTTCTCTCTCCTCCGTTAACTTTTCTAGATTACAGTGAAACTACCAATTGCACTCAGATTATCGGATAATGAAAGAGACATTGCTCCTTCTGCTATTCATAAACAGGGAAACATTTCAGTATCTTTCTTTTTTTACTCCTTTTTCGTTGGAAGAGAGCATCTCGCCCTTCTTTTGCCTCATTCCTCGCGTCCATTTTCCTGAACTTTCTCCATCACTTTTAAGCATTTTCTTTGTCTTTTAATTCGCATTCACGACCAGCAGTAGAAGAAACAGAAATAAAACTAGCAAGGGAAAATATTTCGAAAAGTCGTTAAGACTTAACACAACATACTAAATGCTTTCTTAACGTCAGTGCTGCTATCTACGGATTTTCAATTTTCACTAAGCTACAATATCAAGAATTTCTTATTACTTTGTATAAAGAACTAAAATACCCTCAACATAATGTACTTTAATTATTTTTCTTTTTTAAAATATGATACAAAATTGAGGAGACGCAGTTGAGAGAAAATGTTGACTAACGAAGTCAATTTACCCATTTGTCTGACATCTGTTTGCAATCTAATGATCATTTTGTTGTCATATGATCTCTGTAACCTTCAGAATCCATTCAAGAACGAATACTTATTCATTACAAAGTAGACAGATATAAGACGAATACAAGTAAGTAGTGGTCGCCCCATTACTGACTGTGTGGTCTAGATTTATCTTTTGACTGGCCTCTCAGTTGAATAGCGTATCAATCAAATCTTGAAAAACTCCGATAACAATTCAGTATCTTCTTCGCTCTGACCCAAGAAGTATGTTAGATCTGTTCAATATATCATCAAAATACCACAGTTTTGGCTTACGTTTTTCGAGAGAACAATAATACTCAGTCTTTTCAAGGCATTTTGATTATATTTCGTATAGTTTTATCACTCGCCATAAGTCGAGTATGATGCTTCATTTTACTGACATCTGTTTATAAACGTCGACAAATTATTGCAGAAAATAAGATAGATGAGCCATATAACGCCACCTTAAGAGCAAAACTGATGTAGCTAGTGAACCATGGTAGTTAGAATTCCAAAACAGCTTGTGTGAAAACGTGCTTAAGTGCCCTAAATATCAACAGATTGATATAAAACTAGGTGTACAATGAGGGCAGGAAAGCTTATGAAAAGATCATTACATGGTGGCGTTATTAGGAACATAGGTTCCTAATAACACCACTCTCTTCGTTGAATGGAAACTTTTCCATATACTTTGCATTAACATGCACAATACGAAATGTTTCGCTTGTAAACCAAAGAAACGAAGACAAGAACAATGCTCAGGCACTTTGCTGACTACAAATAGGCCTATACCACACATTCAGTGTGAAATTCATGCAGTTACTGGGGGGGGGGGATACAAAATAATAACTCTCGCTATGAGAGAAATCCAGAAACGCTTTCTTATTTAATCAAGAAAATACAAAAAAAATGGAAACATATGTGTAAATTACAAAGGTATACATTGTGATCAGTTACTAATGTTAAGATATTTGTTGTGGCGTTATTGGGGTACATGAAGACGATTACATTACCACCTCATTTTCTTACATATTAAAAAACTTTCTTGTGCTTGCGGAACAAAACACTCGACTCTTTTGATATAGGTATAGCTTTCAGCGATTATGACTCACAATCGATGTGAAATTAAGGAAAATGTACCCACCTGAATTAACTACCTTCATTGTCAAGACCACAGCTCCAAGTGTGCGTCATGGCAGCTCTCTTATGATCACTAGCGTAGTTAGTTTCTGGCAATCCAGCTAGAGGGCATCTGCCTACATATTCGTACTTCTGAATTCATGCCACCTGTTTTCATTTCTAGAATAGCATGGGGTGGCGTTAAAGGTCTAGGTGGCGTTATTTGACTCAACCATCTTATAAAAGCCACACATATATAGCATACGTGAAAAATCAATATAATTTAAGTATATTTGGGCAATACGTAAAGTTGTCAATATCATTTCAAAATAAATTGATAAATTATGACGTTTCGGAAAGTAACGGCGAACAAAGTAAATATACTGGAGAGAAAACTAGAATTTTTCAAGTACCTGGTAGAATCTAAGCTTAACTTCTATTCCTCTGGAACCATTATGGATGGAATTTTCGAACATCTCTTAAAGGATATAAATTGTAAAGGTACTAAGTATAGACTAGGTAGAACTACTACCGTTGATAACACGGCTAGCTCAAAGGCGCGGGATTTAGAAATGCTGAAAAAGGAAGATTAATAGAATGGCAACCTGATTACTTACGTGAACTCACAAAGAAGTCCACTGTGTGGTGCCCCGTATCGGAACCACATCGGAGAGATAGTGTAGTATAATTTACTGCAATGGAACAAGGTAAAACAGTGGAACACAGTAAAACCTAATAGCTCATAACTTTATGGTTCCTGAGCTCAAGATGAACTAATTTATATTAGAAAGCACGTTCTTATATAATCTCGGTTGAGACGTTAAAGACACATCCGCTATAAGACATTAGTTATATGTATTTGTTTTATTGCGTACAGACATTAGAAAATAGTTTAAACATTTCACAAAACAATCTTCATAACTGAGAACCGCTTTTGCAAAACTTGCTTTCTGAAAGAAAAAAAAACTGTCGCTTCGACAATAACCGCAACATCGTTTTCATCAATCAGTTCACTGCTTTTTATCATATCTTCATGGAAAGATTTGGCGTCCTCTGTTACAACACAGAATTGCTTTAATTTGGTCTCTTTTTTTTTTCCTCACATAGTTTGATTGTTTCTATACTCTTACATCACGCTCGTTTGAAGATTTTGGATACTCACAGGTTTGGATACTTCCACAGTCGCTGAGGATGTATACTTCACTTAAATTGATACAGACTCTCTCTCTCTCTCTGATTTTGGTGTATTTTAGAACTCGAATTTTGAAATTTGAAACGGTAACTTACCTTTATTTAATCTCGGTTGATTCTGCTTTCAAATTATAGACTTTCCGGTTCTCTTGTAATATTTTTCATAACTCCATACTTGCTCATTACATCATAATACTAATTTGGAAATATTCCTTCTTTCAGTCTGTACTTTTTCTAAGATCCCAAATACTCCATTCGGACTAGAGAAATATTCTGTTGAAAGCAGGGTTTGCAGTAACTTTTGGGTAGTAGAAAGCTACAAGTTTTGCAAAGACGGTCCTCAACTATGCATATTTCCAGACTTTTTATTAAATATGCAAGGATTCAAAGCAAATAGTTCCGTAATAGGAAATTGTATTTATACTCTCATAAACATTCTTACACACACACACACACACACACACATTTCAGAATTACTATACATGGTGCTTTTAAATAATATGTTGTCCAAGAGTTGAGAATTAACTTGCGAACTTAAAATATCGCATAATCTTCAGCATGTAAAATAGAACAATAGTAAACTCTAATACAAATGTACAAAATTATAAATAAGAAAAGGAAATAAAAAATCTTACACAATAAAACAACAGAGAGAGCACAACAGTGACGTAGTAATTTACATAATACAAAAACCTACACGTTGGTAGATGACGTCACAAAGTTCTCACATTTCCTTCGATTTATCAGTTACATCACTTAATTGTTGTTAAGCCAATATTACATCAGCAACTTTCTACATCGCAAAATGTCTTACTGCACGTTCTTCCATCGTTAATAAAAAATTTAACATTCCGTTTAGTAAATTTAACGCCTGATTACGAAAAAAATGATCCTTTAACCTGTTGAAAATCAATGTAAAAGTTATATTCCAGTTTGCTAAAATATTTAATAGTGCGTTAATTTACTCGTTGGAAACAAATGAATCGTGATGACCGCACCTCCTGCAATGTAAGTGAAGTTGGGAACATAATGACTGATCGATAGATGGAAGAAGTGAAGGAGATGTGCTGATAGCACCGAAATGACACAGTTGATGAAAAGAATGCCAGTGTTCAGGTAATGTCCCTACTGTTTCCAGCGTTTCAAGCTTCAAAGTGATTACCATAATCGCGATACTAAGTAAAGTATAAAAACCTACTATTTTCTATTCCCCATCACAACTCTTCCAAGTCCATTATGGTTTGGGTGTCCTGCAAGTGGAACACGCTACCAATCTTCATTAGGGAGTTAACTTCAGTATTAAGTTTAGACCATGCTCTACAACCTTTGAGCACAAGACACGATTAAGACGAATTTAGCGTTCTAATTCTCAATATGACTAACACCTTGTATTGCTGCCCGCGATGATCATTGTTTTTGTTTTGTGGTTGACTTTTGTCCATCTTAAGATAGACCAAAATGGCCCAGGTAAGTAAAATTAATGTTTCTGCAAAAGTGTCCCAAGGGCTTACATACTCAGTATATGGCGTACATACTAATTAAGTTACAAGAAACATTTTTACGCCATCATTTGTTGATTATAATTCCGCTTTCAGATGTACACCATCATTTGTTCTTTAATTTAGAAGGAGCAGTCTAAATCACTGCCGTGCATGAAACAGGTTTCCATAATGTTTATATCATCTGCTGTCACAACACAGCGAAGTGCATGCATGCATGAATGTAAAAATGCCAACGGCCCGCAGGACCACCAGACGGAAATTCTGGCCATCTTAGGCCACTTTCGTCCTGAGAGTTTAGAAATTATTGGGAAATATATCTAAGTTTGGATTTTGTAAAAAAATAATTCCACAAATCGGATCACAAGCAGGACATCCCCTCCCCCAAGCAAGCATCCAGGAAACCAACTTTAGGCAGTTCAGATAGTAAAACTGTAGTGAAATTTTCTACTAATTTGCAAAGTATTCTACTGCGTTTAATGAGTCAAGGAAATCATTATTATTTTCTATTTTAGTTTTGAGCTCAAATTTATTTAATAACTTTAATGGGTTCTCTGAAAGTGTGCAAAAAGTGAAATAAAAGTGAAACTATATTTCTAGGCCAAGAGTACTCTAATATTATTTAAGCTGAATTAACTAAATTATTATTGTCAGTCAGGCTTGCAAAGAAGAAGCAGTTTGTTTAGGTGAAGGGGATATAAATTATTATGATTGGTATCTTTCTATTATTTGTATGCCCAAATCAAGCGTGCAATCGGTAATATCATTCGTGAAGATGTTCAGTTTCATGTGTAGTTTCAGCCGTCGCCTTCTCCGTAAAGATGCATATTTTGTGGTATTCATTTTTTATTTTATTTTTTTATTTTAATGAAATATTTGTTTCGTTATACTTCGTTCTGTGTTCCCTGGAATTCGAAGAGAATAAATAAAATTGTTGGTTGAATTGTTCTGGTTTGTTTAATTAGCTTCGTCCATAGCTGTTTCCGATGTTATCATTTGATTGTTTGTCTTTTGTTTCTTGTTAAAGCTCTCCTATCCAATCTAGATATGGCCCTCAACAGATTTTACAATATTCATGTGACACTGCAGCTTTTCTTCAGATGCAAGATTTATGGCTGAATTAAGTTGTTGATGTGTTTTTTTTCCTGATTAGTTAAAGCAAAAACTGAGGAGACCCATCTTACCATTTCTGAAGTATGTTCTTGTAGGGATTTATTTACTATGGCTTGAATTTGTTGGATATCTTGTGGGTCAGTACTGTTCTTATTGGTCGATGGTTCATCTGTTTCATAGGAAGAAGAGTTTCTCTACTGAAATCTGTAGATTTTGGCGGAGGAGTTCGGAAAAGGTTGTTTTGGAAGTGCAGGGAATATGGAGCTGTCAGTTCGGTGACAACTGGAGTGTGCTTCCCCACATTTGTAGCAGATGTTCCTGTTTGCACAAATTTGAGTTTCACGATTTTGGTAGCATCTTCTGCAAATGAGGTGTCTGCCGTCGGATCGAGAAGCTTCTACGATGAAATTTAGTTCGTAATTAAATCACTGACCAAAGACGGTTCTTTCGTAAAAGTCTTATCAAAGGTAGCGTCCCCTGTTTCCCCTGATTCTTGTGAAGTTTGTGACCGGAATTTTATCTCTAAGGTATCTTTTTAGATCATCAATTTTTGTGCAAATTTGTACACCCCTGATCACGCATGTGAACATTGTATTGGATATTGGAGGCTAAGGATTTGGGATAGATTCTATATAATATTGCATTAGCTAACGTCCCCAAAAGTACCCGAGCGATGCAGTTTTCTGAGACTATGGAGGTCTGTTTTGCCGTTGAGATGTATACTGTAAGCTGTTTGATTCCTTATTGGGTAAACAATCATTTCGAGATCTGGTAATGATTGTTTTATGACATAAAACTTGAGTGCGTCCAATAAGTCTCGATCAAGTTTGCTAAGTTCCGCTACGAATGTTACTTTTTTGTGACTTTTAATGAATTCTTCAAATAAATTGTCTCTTTCTATGCCTTCGTTCTTTCGTCTTCTTCGCTGTGGTCTGAAGATTCATCAATGTCCTTTAATAGTTCTTGTAAGGAATCTTACATGTCTCTGGATCCGACATCATTCTCCTCATTGTAAGCTAGTTTTAGCGTCTTGATTCTTTTCCGTTTTTGTTTCTTTTCTTTTGAGTTATCGTTGCGTGACCTAGTGTCTCATTTCTCTGTGTTCGTGTTTGTAGTCTCCGATTTCTTCTTTAAAAATTCATCTCTGTTAGATCTCTCTGTTTGCGATGAGTTTTTTTTTGTTTTGATATTCTTTTCAATGCTTGATGCTTTGGTTGGGCTGTTGTTTTTACTTGTACTTATTCTTTCCCTAGGTCTCATGATTTATGAGGGAAATAGTTAAAGTGAGGTTGTTGAGAGGAGAAGGAGTAAAGGAAATAGTTAGTAGTTTCCACTGCCAATATTTAAGAAAATTTTAGCTAGTACTAACCAACTAATTAGTTGACCATTAAAACGACCTTCCCAAAGTAGCAACAGGGTATTTCCGGGTATTAAGCGAGAATATTTCGCTATTTATTCTCTAAGAAATTGAATTATCCTAACCTGTAAGCTAAGGGAGGATATTTGGGTTTATTTATTATTAAATTTTAACTCATAGATTGTGTGTAACTTTGTAATGCCTCTTTAGGACAATACATTTGCGCCAAATCCGGAAAACGAACGATATGGGTCTCTCTAGTGCAGTCTCTCTCTGTCTTCCAGCGAATTGATTGATTGAAAAAATAAAAATACCGCAGGGCCATCCAGGCGGGACTTCTAGCTATCCTAAGCTACTTTCGTCCTTATGCTAAATAATTTGTTTTAGAAAAACTATTAATTAGCTACAGAATCGGAAATATTGTACAGATATCAAGCCCGTTTCAGTCAAACATCCGGAAATCCCGTGGGGGCACATTGAGCTGTATTTAACTGTAAAGGAAGCGTACAATATATGCACAAGAGCCGTATTACTTCTAACATTTATACAATTATTGATTGTATTGGTTGGAATTGAAAAGAACTTTAAAAGCACAGGACTTGAATGGAGTGAACAGAACGTACCGTACCAGGGCCAATGAATTAGACTATTTGTTTAGAAAATTAATTAGATTTTGAATTGAATGACATAGAATTTTTAATTTTTGGTTTGCTGACGTAGAGATGTCCGTCCTCCGATTAAAGAATATTTAATCTACATTGGAAGATCTCCTCAGAAGCTAAATTGATAGACTGTGTAATTTTAGAAAACGACTCGCTGTCATGTGGTATTCGTATTGCTAGAATAGTAGAGACCCATCTGGTGATTTTTTTTCTATGAATTCTGCTATTGTGTTGTTTATTAAGTTTTCAGTATTAACCGTGGTAGATGTTTCAGTGTCTGTAGTGTTTACATTATTTGCGTTCTTTGAATTTGTCATTTAGTTCCGGTTGGATAGTTTTTCTTGATTCGGGAAATGCGGGTTCAAAAATTGTTTTGTTATTTGTCTTAAAAACTTTTTTCTGGTAAAGAATTATTTTTATTGGATGGTCTTTGAGGACAATTGAAGGCTCCAGTTCGGTGTCCTTTGACTTTGCAGGTTCTACAGTAGTTTTTATTTGGAATGATTTTGCAAGTTATAACTCCTGTGTTTGTTACCGCATTTACGTATTTCATGCAATAATTGTTTCGTACTCAGCCAATCAGAATCCGTTCAGGAAATGAGATATTTTAAAAATTAAAATATAAATGATACTTTATAACAGTTATGTTGGCGTTGATGAAACAGAGTTTTATTAAGCAACTGTTTAGCTAGTGCACCGTTAATGTTTAGCAGTCGTGGTGAAAAGCACAATGAAAATACTAAATGTAAGCACTGATAAATAGAATTGAATCATGAAAAAAAATTCAGAATTCAATGTTAGTACGTAGGAAAACGCTGAATTACAGCAAATACCTATAACGGTCCGGTGACTTGAAAATTTTAAGTTGAAAGTTAGTACAATATTATTATAAATTTTCTAAGAACGTGAATACGGATGAACTTCTATGCAGAGCAATGTTTTGATTTTTCAAAGAAATTCACATAAAATGGTCGAAAACTTCGTTCACAACAGCATAAAGATTAACTCGATCAAAAATTGATAATTTTATAGCATTATCATTGTTACAATTTTTATGGTAATGTTTCTCGTTTCGATTTGGCATCCATTTCCAGAATTCGCTCTATGAACAAAATGTTAATGGTCTGTTTTATTGCTGTTTCTCTCAAGATTTTGCGTATACCAGTGACTAGATGAGAAAAGCAAAGCGATAATTGAGGCGATACTTCGGAATTAATCAAACATGTATTCAAAGATATGAGATAAAATGTAGCTTTCTAGAGGTGTTCTTCTTTTGTAATAGTTTTCAGTTGACAAATAACACTATTTCAAGAGGACACTCAGATCTAGAAGATCAATCAATCAATATATAGTATTCTGCCCGCAGGGCAGCCATAGTGGACTTTTGTGACTACTATTGTCCTTTGGGGTAATAAGTGTTTTGGAAATGAAATTTATATTTAATGAGAGAATTGATTTTCGACGCAGGAGCCACCCGCATGACCAAGCAGACACCCAGGTGTTATGTTACTATTCTGGTTTAGTTAAATGAGTAATCAGCTAGTAATGTCAAGACCTGGAATGTTACAGTTTTGTGTTCGTTCTGAATAAATTGGAATTTGTTGCATAGAGTAATATATTTGTTATGTTTCAACTTGTCGTCATAGTCCATGGGGAAATGTTATTGAGATGTTAAAAGTTGTGTTTTGATCACTGTGTGTCACTTTGTTTATAGGTTAAGGAGTTCTTGGTATGTAATGTTGTGTCTGATAAATGTACGATTTAGTTGTTCTGGCAGATTTTGTTCGAGAATTTTTTTGTTTTTAGCTGCTTGAATGTATTTAAATTTGCTTTGTTGTAAGTACAGATCAATAGACGTTAAGTTAATGTTTTTGTATAGTTCTTGTTCTTCATCCTTCCACATTCTCTGTGAGACCCTGAACCAGCAACGTTCAACATAGGTTTAGTGTTAATGTTAGTGTTTTAAAGTTAGTGTCCGTAGGTGACCAAAGGTCGCAAAAATAGAAAAGTAGTCTTGTTTTAATCTTTAGACGAACTATAGATAGAAATAATCAGTACAAAAAACCCTCGGGGCAAAGACAAGAGTGACGCACGAATTCTACACACAAAAGAAGTGATATCCATTTTGCGAGTTACTTTCTTTGTGTCACTATGACCGGTGTGTTTCCTTTATAATAAAATTACGAGATTTAGTATCCTTCCGCCATAGTCAGAGGCAGCGTTTGGGGGTGGCAACTGGGGCAATCGCCCCAGGCCCCGCGTTCCGAGTTGATATTTTTCTTACTCAATGATATAAAAGTTGATTTGTAAAAAAAGTTTACAAATAAACTAATTTGTATAGTTTCCATGCGAAATGTAATGTAAAATGGATATGAATAAAGAAGCACTTGTATTTTAAAAGCAATGCAGCTTTTAAAATATATTGTAATTTCTTTAAATAAATTATGTTGGATTTTTTTTTTTTTTTTCAGAAGAAACCGTTGTTCATTAAAAAAGAGAATATTTAGTAATAAATTTAGGATTCGGAATGCAAGGAAGAAGCGAGAGGAAGCATTTAGGGGGAAGTTGCTTAATGCTTTATCGGCTTTAGATGTAACATTTCGACGCTCAGCGATTTTTACTTGTACTTTTTCCCCGCGGTGTCATTATTGCCCTAGGCCCCGCGATCACCTAACGCCGCCTCTGGCCATAGTGACACAAAGAAAGTAACTCGCACAATAGATATCACTTCTTTTGTGAGTAGAATTCTTGCGTCACTCTTGTCTTTACCTGAAGAGGTTTTATACTGATATCACTTATTTTGTAAGGCTGCCTATTAAAAAAAGTTAATAGTCTTCATACAAAAGGCAGATTTTGGGCCGTATCTCGAAAACGATAACACATATCAACAAAAGAAGCTTTGATTTACCCCAGCTCGTTGGAGCCTGCAAATTGACTCCCAAAACCCCCGGTACCAACCACTTTGGGCTAAATCAAGAAGACAGACAGAATGACGGAACCCTTTTCTATCATTTGTGAAAATTCTGTGATTGAGCTAAAAAGGTCATAACTTTTGAACCCCTTCACCGATTTTGACACCGATGGTGTGATACACCGTTTATGAAAGGTATTGAAGCGTAGATTACGATTCCGCAATCTTCGACCGCCTATATGGTCTGAGGTAAGTGCTATCACCAGAAATGTGAAATTCTGAATTTTGTTCAAACCTCCCTAGGGGGTCCCAGGGAGGTCCTACAGATCCAATTTTTTCTGTGTCTTAGTATGGCAAAGAGCTTTCAAATGCAATTTCAAGTATCAAAATCGGGCTTATAGTTTGCTAAATCCGAAATTAGCTGTATATATAATATATGAGTTCCGCTAACAGACTCGTTGCTTAGCGTCACTCGAAGAACTACCGTTCTTCGTGATAATGCTTTAAGTGTTGCAAAGCCTGTAGGCCTTTCTTCCTTCTGTCTAGGATGTGTAGGCGGATAGTGAGTCTATGGTGTAGCGTAACTCCTAAATATTTGGCTGTATTTGTGGGTTTGACTTTTGTGTTATTAACATCTATCATTTTTGTTTTGTTGTTCCTAGTACCTTGACCCGATGAATAAAATAGTACAAATTGAGTCTTGTTTCCGTTCAGTAGCAGTTTCCATGTTCTGCACCCCTTTATAAATGTATTAGTGATTTGTTGTAAATTTCTAATGGCAGACCTAGTTGTTCTTGCGGTGGACCAATACACGGTGTCATCAACATAAAATTCAATTTTTGTGTCAAAGTTTAGGTGCCATTGGCCAGTGGTTAAAGAGAAATTGGTGAGATAAGTTAGTAAATAGCATCGTTTGTGGTGCGCTACTTATGAATATCTGGCGCTAGTTTACACTCAATCCCATGCACTAGGATGATAGGCAGTCAAATGATACTGATAGACGCACGTAGCTATGCTTATAGTTACTCATAAAACGATGTGCGGATGTCAATGCTATCACCATAGTGCGCGTCATTGGGTGTAAAATAAAACACTGACAACCTTGCTGAGAGTTGCTTGCACTTTTAGTAAGTGTCCTCAAGGAATTTTCATAAAGATCTTCAGGAAAATCACTTGTTGCCGTTAAAAACTGTTTTCCCGAATGTTTTATAATGTGTTCAGAAATGGGAGGAACAAAACAAAATGCTCATAATGAATTTAATTGTGTGTGTGGTCTTTAGACATCTTACAATAAAGTGACGGATGTATAACAGTAATTTATCGAAAATTGTCTAATCAGGAGGATATAAGACTAATCACTCAGGGATGTACCAGGTGTATGCATAAGTTTTTGCAGGTTTTTGTGGTAAAGAAAACACGTAATTTTCAAGGGAAGTTAATTTTGTTTATTCAAAATATTGGCCATCGGCTTCTACACATTTCGCCCATCTTTCAGGTAATTGATGCATACCATGCCAGAAAAACTGCTTGTCTTTTGCGGCAAACCATTCGTCTAGCCATTTTCCAACGTCTTCGAAATTGCTGAAGTGCTGCTCTGCGAGCGCGTGCCCCATTGATGCGAAGAGGTGATAGTCAGATGGCGCCAGGTCTGGGGAGTACGGCGGGTGCGGAAGGATGTCCCATCCAATCGATTTCAAGGTGTCTTTCACTGGTTTTGCTGTGTGAGACAGCGCATTGTCGTGTAACAAAATCACTTTGCCATGTCTTCGGGCCCATTCCGGTTGTCTTTCGATTAATGCGTGATTTAAATTAATCATTTGTTGGCGATACCGTTGTGCATTAACGGTTTCGCCGGGCTTCAAGAGTTCATAATACACAATACGGTATGTGTCCTGACGGTAGTTCCAACTGTTCCTCATTCTTCCTCCACACTTCTGATAGTTCTATGATGTCCCACTTAATCCTCGTAAATTCATTCTCCAATTCCTCTAAGTTGTCCTCTCCTGTAAGTGACTGACACTTCACAGTCGCCACGTATAGGTTCATTCGAGTTGCCGTGTCAGTTTCCTGCCAGTCTACAGTCCAAATCCGGGCATTTTGACCGTTCTCTGCTCAATCAGGTTCTCCGAGGATGTTTCCTTACTTGTATCATCATGTGATGAAGAGAGAGAAAGAGACAGACAGGGAAAGAAATTGTCTGATCAAAATGTGTCCGAATATTTCTCTCGAGCAAGTGTTGCATAGAGACGATACTTTGCATCAAATAAAGATTTAAACGCTTGAAGATTTGCTGCGCTTTCGACTACCTCAGTTCTCGGCAATAGCTGTTTTGTGTTGTTGTGATGACATTAAAGTACTATACTCGTTTTGTACCTCGGTAAGTTAACTGGTATAACAGCAGATTTTTCGTAAACTTTTGCCACAAAATCATCAACACTGAAGCCTAAACTACTGAAAAGATTAGAAAAAATTTTATGTGACGATAATGTGGTGAAACAAACAGTACAGAATTTCAATGATGGCAAAATCTTTGTAGAAAGTAACGAGTTTACCGTAGATCCAGCACAAATAGGAATCCAAAATGTTTAAGTGATTTTTTTTTTATTATTATTATTTTATCAAGAAACCAGCAAGAATCTATACGATAAATGTCGAATCAAAGTGGCATTGCAAGATTTTGATCAGTAAATGTAAACTTTCAACGAAGATTTTTCCGTTCAGTCATCACATTCAGGATCTTCTTGGTAAACAAGGTTGGTAATTTCCTTATTCTTCGAACATGGTTCCAGTTTATTTCTGATAAGATGGCCAAACGGATCCCGATCTGGGTTTCGGATATTCGGATCTGAGTTTCGGATCTTCGGATGCAGATCCGGGTTTTGGATATCGATACTGACACATATATAGTACTAGCGCATATTTCTACAAATTGAAAGTACTTTATAAATATCTTTATTATTCAGATGATCCTGATAATATTTCTGGATGAAATAGGTTTTTACTGAGGTTAAAGTTCTCTTTACACTTGGACTCAACTTTCATTTGCAACTTTTCCTCAGACTCTGTGAAAAATAATCCCTTCACTGAATGAGCCTTCCTCTGGTTTCCTCGGTTGCATCAGGCAAATGATGGGATAACACCTTGAAAAGGCCAGCGCAGATTCCTTTCCAAATCCTTTCCCTTGTTGTTAGTTCTGCTTTTGTAGTTAAATACTAAGAATTTAATAGTCTTCAAATTAAAACCTAAATTGAGTTAGTAAACCGAAGCTCGGCAGAAACACAAATTTCTAGTTTACTAACGTCTACCCCGAAGAATCGTGGCTAAGACTGGAGACTCAGCCGCCTCTAGTGATTACAATCGTGGACTTTGGATCGGTACTCAGAAGAATACAGGTTCAAGTTCTTCCAAGCCATACTGACTATATCCTCCACAGTTTTTCCAGGCGTCTGTCGGTTGTGGTAAATAAACAAATACACAGTGCGGTATGTTCCTTTTCCCTTCTCTTGAAAGTACTCGCTGAGATACGTCATTCAACAAGCTTAGGCGATAGTTATCAATATGATTTGTCGATGTAAAAACCGGATGAAAGAAGAAGCTCACGTTTGATTGACAAACCTGCCAATGTAGGATGAATTATTACTATTATTTACAATAATAAACTTTGTAAATTTCTCATTTATAGAAATGAATTAAATTTATGTAATTTTGCAAGAAATAACAGCATCACGAATTTAATGTTTCATTCGTAATTTAAACGATTCGAGTAAATTTAGTAGAAATTTTAGCTGGTTTGCCACACTACTTCGAAATTACCCCTTTACTGAGACTTCGTCAGTTACTCAATGTGATTGCATTCCACAATCACCTGTCTAAACGACCAAATGAAACTTTAAGGCGCGAATGAGATGAAGCAATCAAGGAAGGCACTAATAATCGCAAAATTCATTGAAGTCCATAGCTTTCGAAACTCCCAGCAATAAACAGAACAAATGTTTTGGCTGCCATTTTGGGTATCGTTATTGAGAATTACAAAATAGCTCCTCCCACAACGGGGTCTAATTTTAATAGCAGCTCTATAACAGTGAACTACCATAAACAGAAATCTCTTCAGCTCTTAGTATATGGCTTTCTTTTTGCTAATTCCAAAACCTAGACACGATAACAATTTAAAAGCTTATTCTTGTTATATCATGTACTTTTACTGTACTATTTATTAGATAAATAAATCCACAAGAAGGAAAATGCGTTCTCGTTTTTCATTGACGTATATTATTATTACTGTTGCGTTATCTTGTGAAGTTGTATTGAAACAATAATCATTCTGAATAATGATAATGTTTTGCTGAGGAAGCGGGAGATTAATACTTGGCATGAGCTTGTAAGATCCATAATAGAAAGGCCAGAGTTTTCTGTTTTCTGATCATTCCTGCAAGGTGATTACGGAGATAAAAACTGTTCAAAGTATCATAGATTTAGTGGCCATTTTTTCTTATTCTATGGGAAATTATTGAAGAAAAATAGGAATTTAAGATAGATGCTTGAATATTTGTATGTCTATGTTCTTAGATTTACAATATATTATATATACCAATAAGGAATATCATTTAATATGTATCGTTGTTTGTGTTGATCGTAATGGATATACCAATTTAAGATGTAGGCCCTATTTCTTAAATATATGGTGAATACATCTACAAATGAATAATTCTTTCCTTATAGGAGTGTTTATAGCAGTGCATTCATTTTTGAATTTAATTTGTAAGGCCTTTATACAACATTGTCTCAGGCCAGCAGTGCATTAATGTTATAACATGCATTGACCATGTATACATTTGGTTATTAATCAATCGATATGCTGACATGGTTACTGCATCTATGTTAGAAGGTATAATAGCTGTGGAGGATTCTACATTGTCAGATTAACTAAAGTAAATATATTTCTTATCGATAGTATTACATTAATATCTCGATAAGATGTTAATGTCATAATTATAATAAGTCATTATAATAATTGTAAAAAATCATTATTACATCGTAATAATGTATGAGCGAATACATGCATGACATATTATCTACTCCAATTAATTTCAACAATTGTTATACACTCTTAGTACTTAACAGACAGCAACTAAAGTCATGAATGAGTCAATACACAATCTTCTTACATTTTCTTCGTTACACACTGAATACTCATCCAGTCCTTTGATACAAAAGGTATACAAGTAACAGTAAATTACGTGACTGGTGGTTGGATGTCTTATTGTGTAAATGGATAATCGAATGAATGAATGCCTAATGCTCTAATACGGAGCTTGAATAACGTTGCGTACCTTGTACATAGTCCTTTATAGACTATCAATCTATTTATCTTCTGTTTCACAACCGTATATGTATCAAATTTAGGTATATATAACCCGGCTACAGATCTACTCATCTACTCGTATACGCCTGGTTGGCTCGTTGGTTAGTTAGAAAGAAAGGAAAGTAGATACATAGATGAGTAGACGTACATGTGAGAGAAAGGGGATGAGTATGAGTAGTTGGGATGGGCGATTGTCTTAAGGAGAATTTAGCATATAAATAAGTTTGGAGACTAATTATTTGTCATATCAAATGAACATTTTAGCATCAAATATATCTTTCAAGATTTTGTATTTCACATATAAATAACAACCAAAAACTATTCCCGAATACATTCTTCTTTCTCAGTGTTCCTTGTACTAGGACTTTCCTTTCGCTAGTTTAATTCTTCTCTATGTCTTTCCCCTTTTTTATATGTTTTGTCACTTTGGCACATAAATCACATTCAATGCTAACTGCAGGAAGCGTGTTTAATTCATCACCATCATTCACAATATACTTAAAGAAGAAAGGAACATTTCTCTTCCCACGGCCTTGTTCCATTCAGAACTGATACTTAAGGAGGAAAACAAAGAAGTGCATGTTTTCAGTGTTCTCCTGTTTCTATTGTGTACTGAAGGAAACATAATATATTAATATTCCGCGGAAGACAGGGAAGAGGTTATATATACAATCATGAGATCGTCGGTTTTGTACTTTTTATTACACACTTTTCATTAATTTACTCAAGTAATCATGTTTCATCTCTGGTAGAAATCTTGTAATTGATTTTTAAATCACTTCCCATCATCCGATTGCTTTAAAATTTTGTAAACTTGCTTGCTTCCAATGACAATACAATATTCAATTATTAGATATACGACAGAGTAATCCAGTTAACTGTTATTAATTAAAACAATTAATTTATAAGGATTTTTAAGAAAACACTTTAAGCAAAGGAAAATGGACTAAAAAGTAAAAAAATAATAAATTTATGAATTGGAAAATAAAATCGTGGGTGCTCTTAGATATGATTTTATGGTAAAGTGAGCAAAAGCACCCACGCTTTTATTTTCGGATTCATAAATTCATTATTTTTTTTACTATTTGGTTCATTTTTCTTGCTTAAAACATTTTTTAATTTATTTTTTTCTATAGTAGGACCTTCGCACACCCAAATCCTAAAATGTTCTGCAGCCAGTCAAAACCCAACATCGTTGCAGCCTAGTATTTGTTTTAGGAAAAAGAAGTTCATATTGTATAATTATTTTTTAATTAATTACTGTTAACTGGCTTATTCTGTCGTATATCTAATGATTGAATATTGTATTGTCATCGGAAGCAAGCAAGTTTACAAAATTTTAAAGAAATCGGATGATGGGAAGTGAGTTAAAAATCAATTACAAGATTTGTACCAGGGATGAGACATGATTACAGAGTAAGTTAATAAAATGCATGTAATAATAAAAATAATTATTTAATATGGACTTTTTTATCCTAAAATAAATACTAGCTTGCAACGATGTTGGGTTTTGACAGGCTGTAGAACACTATAGGATTTGGGTGGCGAAGCTCTTAATATAGAAAAGTATGAAAAAGCATTTTAAAAAAAAACACGCATTTTTAAGCAAATAAAAATGAACTAACAAACTAACTAACTAACTAACTCTATATCTAATGGAACTCGCAAGTTCATCGCCGCAGTAAGAAACGTTCGCCGTTGGATTCTATCCTGGGCAACATCAAGCCAGTTTTCATCACGAACATATTTCTTCAAGATCTCTTCTAATATTGTCCTCCCAATCAAGTCTCGGTCATCCCAATTGTCTCCTTCCATCCGGCCTTCCAAACCAGGATAGAATATAGTCTTCGTTTTTCCCCCATCCGAGCTACATGGCTTGCCCACCTTAGCCGTCGCGATTTCATTATTTTTACAACATCTGGTGAATCGTACAGTCCGTGGAGTTCTTCATTTTGCAGTCTCCTCCGCTTTCCAGTCATCTCGTCCCATTTCGGCCCTCAAAACCTTATTTTAAACACACGTAATTTAAGTTCAACCGCTAGGGTCGTACTCCAACTTTCGCAATCGTAAAGTAGTCACGGCAGAATAACAGTTCTGTATATTTTCAATTTCAGTTTCCTTGATATCAATCGCGATGTTAGAAGTTTTTGGACTGAGTAGAAACATGCGTTCCCCGATACTAAGCGACTTTTTATTTCTTCCGGGATCTCATTTTTGCTTGTTACGTATGCTCCTAAGTTTAAATATGTTTACTTTCTCTGACTTCATTCCTAATTATTATGTTTTTATTTCCTTTCATTCCTGTGTTTCGGCTTGTTATCATGTATTTTATTTTATCTATATTTACCTGTAAACCTATTTCAT
Organism: Lepisma saccharinum; assembly: GCA_022664845.1. Taxonomy (NCBI): domain Eukaryota; kingdom Metazoa; phylum Arthropoda; class Insecta; order Zygentoma; family Lepismatidae; genus Lepisma; species Lepisma saccharinum. Next base: position 71,873 of record JAGDQP010001427.1, on the reverse strand, counting down.
CATACGCTTCTACTAAGACATCGGTGTTGCTTTGTAGTGCATCTATATCGTCCCCTATTAAATCTAAAACATCCGCGCATACGAACAGTTGATTCAAACCATTCAATGATAGTCCACTTTTTGTCCCGTTTAATTTTTAAACTCGCATATTCTAACGCAACATTAAACAGAAGTGGTGTTAAGTTATCGCCTTGTTTCAATCCGTTGCGAATCTTGAAACTATCTGACATAATATTACCTACCCGTACTCGGCTTAAGGGGTCGCTGAGACACATCTTCACTAGTTAAACCAGTTTTTTCGGAACTCAGTTAGCAGAGCGTTTAGCTTTGCATGCGGGAGGTTCTGACTGTGGGTTCGATACCAGTGGCCGGTCATCCTAAGTCAGGTATTTCCAGTGTTTCTCCACAGTTACATCAGTTAAATGTTAGTTTCAACTTAGGCCCTGGATGACTCCTTCCCACATCCTTGTCCCTACGCTATCCCTTCTTAAGTTACAGATACCTAAAGGCCCTAAATAAAATTTATGCCGGTCACTGCCAATCTTTCTGCAGTGTTAAGATGCTAAAATGATGAAAAGTATTTAAACAAATGTAAACACGCTCTTTCAAAGATTTCAGATAAATATAATTAAAAAGGCATAATGACATCATCAGGTTGACATTGTTAAAAAAATACAATGACGAGACGACATGTTTGAGAGTTAATTGAATTTTGTTGAATTTACGATTTAAGCATATTTAAGTAATATTTTACACTTTGAAGATTGATGCTAATTATTCTATCATATCGGAATCGGTGTTTGCTTAAATGTAAATGGACTTTGTGAGCAATATATTCAATAATTGGGGATGTTACTAAGCAAGGTATCTGATCTGTATTAAATATTGTAAATACGATTGCTATGAAATGGAGTTATATTGATCGTTTTGAGATGACAAAAGATATCAACTAGCATTTCAAGATGCAGAACATTTTACGAGCGATTTTCAGCAATATAATATCAGACCATACATCGCAAGAATTAATGCACAGTCTTTCCGGATCAATCATCCACCCAGTATGTCTGGGATGTGATGAGACATCTCCAGAATCTGACTGTGCTGTTTTATCAGGCTTAACTTTGTATATCTTAGCATGTCGTCATTCTTGTGCGCTACGTCGGCTTATGTCACCTCCTGTCATATGTGTCGACACCAGAAGCGATTACGTAGGTACTGATTACACACTAATTTGGGAGACTATCGGTTGTTTTCATAGCAAAATACTAACAGTAAATTTTGACCCATCTGTCTCTGCTTACCAAGTTGCGTCTAGGGACGACCAGATCCGTATCCAAAGGATCCGGATATCAGATGTTCCGGATATCCGAAACGCAGCAGATCAGGATGAGTAAATTCGAAACTCCGATCCTGAACAGCATTTCCGAAACGCGGATGCGGATCCAGATATCCAAAATATCCGGATCCAGACAGAGATCGTTCCAGTATTACGTCTCCGGTGTTTCAAGCTTTGATTATTTTTGCTGGGCATGTATGTATTAGGGATAGAAAATCTGCTTAATCTTGCTTACAAAGGGGGAAGGGGTATAAAATGACTAAAATTGTGCTGACGTAATATTTGAACGACGCTGTATTCAAAAGTCGGATCCGAGTACCCGAAACTCACATTCGGATTTCTGAAGTAAAGAAAGTGACACCAGACAAGACGAAATCATTGAATTCCAGATAGTAATAATAAATATACATTTTGTTACACTTGCATACCTTTAATCTTTGGCACAATAGCAGTTCAACACAACAGAAACAGAACAGAAAATAATAATAACTTTTTAAAAACATACTTTTTAAAACAATGTAAAAGAATAATTTTGTTTATACATGATTAAAAAGAAAAGCATGAGACGCGCTCTCATATACAGTCACTTTATAAATTCTTCAATTACAGCGCCCCATGTTTTTCTTTTTAGTCATGCATAAACTAAATTATTCATTTACTTTTAGTACGAATTGTTTAAGAAAAGTGTGTTTTTAAAAGTTTTATTTTTTTCTAGTTATTTCGGTGTTCGAATCTTGCTTTCTCAAGCTGATCTTGTCACGAAAATCCTAAAGTATTCTACAACCAGTCAAACGCAAAATCGTTGCGGGCTAGTAAGGTAAACGCACTAATGTTTCAAATATGAATTCTAAACAATATTATATGTTAAATAAATGCTTTTATTCGATTATCTGATTCTTTAATGGTATTCCATTGACTGATCATTCCGAAGGTCTTGAGTTCGAAGCCGACAGACGACCATCCTTAGTGAGGTGCTAAGGAGATTTTTTTCCTCAGTCATGCCAGACAAATGCTTTGATGGCACCTTCAACTTAGACCTGTCCAACTCCATTTCGCTTCCTTTGGTCTACCCCATCCCGGCCTCAGTCATAGATTCCTTGTGACCATAAAAATTCAAATTCTAAGTTGTAATGACTAGTGTCCAATACTAAATGAAATAATTTCATTAATGGGTATCCCCGCGTCCATTATTAGAAAAATGGGACCAAAAAAATCCTTACGAACTTATGGTCATGAAGAATAAATAATCATTTCCAAGTTGAAATAAAAGAACTAACAGAATTCTGATTACGCCCTCGGAGTACGAGCCTACAGTTAAGCGCGGTCGCGCGTGGTCATGGGTTCAGTTTCCTCCGGGGCCTATTGAACAGAGTGTTTCGGAGCCCATGTTACCAGAAACCGTAAGTCTGGTCCTTAGAAGCCCTCTAGCTCGCTTCGGACGTTAGTAACAACTCAATCAATCAAGGATTTTGATTTTAACCCTGTAATGAATGGTGAGTGTCCAAAACTGGACAAAATCTTACTTTGCCGTACCGGTAATGCTTTGAATAACAGATCTAAGTTATAATTGCTTTGGTCATTTATATGCTTGAAACAAAGACATTTCGTAATACATAATAGTGCAGAACAACAAAAGTATTCGTTATTGTATTTCCATAAATAAAAAACGAGAGCTCTTACCTTAATTACTTGCTTAACAGAATACGTGGAAGGGTAGGTGCGACCATGGAACTAACTTCAACATCATGCCAGAAATACCAGATGGAACCAATGACGAACGAATAATATTTAGTGGTGTCAGAACTTACCATATTTACATGATCAGAATCATTTTCCCACGTAGATGAAAAACTTATTTTACAAGTTTTCACTTCAAGCGTCCATTACTGATACAGGGTCCATTACTGGTAAGTTTATCTTATTTATTTTAGAATACTAGAAATATATGCTTTTAAAATATAGAAATATATAAAAGTGACAATGGAATATTTTATTGTCACCCGACTGACGTCGCTGTGCAAACTTTCATTATTGAATGACGTCTTGAAATATGTTAAATTATCGTTTTAAGATTTGAGGGCACGATGAACCATTGTGAATTAAAGAAAAGTATTTACTCAAGATTATCACTATGTGAGTAAAAGCCAGTGGCGTAACTAACGGACCACAGGGCCCGTAATGCGGAAGAGGGAATTAAGTTCAAGGGGGCCTACTTACGAAGTCTAGCAACTTGCCTTTTTTTATATATACATGTACTTTAGTTATATTTATTTCCGACATAATAGAAAAGAGAAAAGTGTAGTCTATACAAGTTAATAGTTTGAAATATATTCGATCAATTGAAATACATATTTTATTTATTTATTTTGCCACAAACAGTCTATAGACTATGATCCTAAGGTTTGGGCCATGCAAAAGAAATATACCGGCCAGGATCAATGACTTAGGTGGAGGGCGGCCTTGCTAAACCAAGCATTATTTCACCAAGCTGACATCTGGCTTCCTCACTTCAGCATTTTTATTAAATCCAGTATCTTTTGACCTTTTATCTTCCTTTTATTAGCTCAATAGCTCTTTCGTCCTTGGCAGATTTTGAAGAAAATAGCGAAAAGAAACAGGACACAGAAAGTAATAAAATCATAAAAGTTACAGTTTCTTTCCATCTCTAAATTCCTCTTTCCTTTCGGTTGCAATCAAGAGGGACCCTCGTATAATCCTCTGAGTCGAGGCCTTCGTAGCACCATGTCACAGATGAGGTTGAATTCATTGTCATTACTTAGTATCGACAAAGTAATTAACGAGTTCCTCTCTCACAGAAAGAACCTATGGAAAGCTGTGAGCAGAATCCCGATGTCTTTTTGGTGAGTTTCTATTCATTTCTTCTAAATATGCATTTGTCAATTTAAGAGCCAAATATTTATTTCTAATGATATTTGTCTGAAAGTAAGGTTGATGATGTTGATATACTCTCGTATGTTTTTTTAACGGGTTTATGAGTTTATGTGCAGTCAATTTCTTTGCTAAATGAAGAGTGGAAACCAGATGTTCTAAGTGCCAAATATAAAATTTTACAGAAGAAGCAGAAGTGAATACAATTAGCTTAACATAACGTATGTCTTCCAACATAATGTGATTGTTTTCACCTCTTCCTCGTTGATTTGGCACCTGGAAGTCTGGAAAAGGATGGAGCATGTGGGTACCTAAGAACATCGAACACGCTTGTGGACAAAATTATTTTTTTTAGAAGATGGCACTTAAACGTTTGGCGTTTCCACTCTTCACTTCATCTTGAATACTTCTCTTTTGCTACGTGTTCTTGTTCTTTCGGCAAGGAAGCAATGCCATGATTATTCCAAATGTTAAAAATGAGATAGTTTGTGCTCTTGTTTTCCTGATTTTATTTTGTTTGACTTAGTACATTATTTTCCCCTTTAAGAAAGAAAGAGGACAAGCAACGTTGAAAAGTATTTTTGTGGTGTATGAATGAAATCTTAAATGGCAAGCTGTGTCGGATTTTCAAATAAATAAACTTTAAGTCTGAGTCTGGTCATTTATTTAGTAAGAAGAGCAAGCAGTCTTTTGTGCAATGGTACAGTGTAAGTGTATTACATATTATATACACAGCCAGAAATTTTAAAACAGATTTAAGAGCGTCATTTTTTTTTAATAAACGTATGTTGTCTTAGATAAACCTTCGGTATTCTATTAACGCATCATGGATGCTAAAAATTCGAACAGGGGGGGCCCATTCTGGTTTGTCGCGGGGGGTCACAAGTCCTTAGTTACGCTACTAGTAAAAGCTGTCATGTTTCAAGGTTATTAGCAGATCCATGCTATACCCCTTTTAGTAAAAACATTTTACTTAAAGAAGGCAATACCTGAGAATATTCACTTGCACCCAAGATGACCATTCGTTCCCGATTTTCTTGGACAGTTCCAGAAATAACAGTTGCGTCCCCGGCTGTTTTGGTCCCTGATTTCCACAAAATGTAAAATTACAATAATAATACCTAAATTCACGCAAGCAAGCAACCTCCATTCCACAGATAACAATACGTACAGTATTGTACCTGGCAACTAACGGCCATAAAATCTCAAAGACGTTCCATACAATGACATAATTGAACTATTGTGTCTCTTGGGCACCAATGCCCCTTATGGAGTGGATTATTATTACTTTTTTCGCATGAACTACATATGGGCTGAGGAAAAGTTGCAAAAGAACATTGAGTCCATTCAGACAATGTTCACGGTAAAAGAAAACTTTTATCTGTCTTGATGTGAACAACTTGAAGAAAACCCAAAGAGGGCTCATTCTATCGAGAAATATTATCAGAATCATCTAAGTAAGATAGATATTTATAAATTACTTTCTGCTTGTAGAAATATGCGCTAGTATGTGCCAGTATCGATATCCGAAAACTGGATCTGGATCCGACGATCCGGATATCCGAAATCCAGATCCTAAGATAAGAAACCCAGATCCGGATCTTTGTGGATCCGTTTGGCCATTCCCAGTTTCGTCTCTATCTCCTAAGACGCTCTGGGTGGGGTATTTTCAACTCACCTTGCATATGTAAGAAAATATCAGTAACTTACAATACTCAGTAGTGATATTCAATCGATTTAACCACCGGTTCACGTTAATTTTGATATAAATTTTGTGCAATGCAGAGGGAGACAATATTACTATGAAGTTCTTGCTACTCAAAAAATGTTACATACTGCAGTATTATATTTCAAATAATCTGATGCCAAAGTTTGTTTCACTTTTCAGTTGTTGGCATCAGATTATTGGTATAGTTGAAACGCAAAACAAAATTACTGACGGAACTCTACAAGACTACGTGTACTTGGATGTAAACATAAGATACCGTAAGACGGGTTACTTTGCACCGCATTTTTGCAAAACTCTGTAAACTTTATTTTATATGGGCCAGTCTAGTAACTGTTGACCTCGGCCCGTCACGATTATCCGTCACGTTCGAGTTAGAAGACACCCATGCCCCTGCCGGGACGTGAACCCGGAACCTTCGCGCATTTTTGCAGTTACTTCGAATTATAGAGAAACGAAGCCAGACCAAATGCACTATTTAAATATTATTGATCCTTTGGTACTACCAGGATCAAATGGTTGTGTTAGAAAAGGAAAAAACGGCTACTTTCTTCGATATATTTATTTAAAATTGGGGTAAAGTTGCAATGGGACTTCTCTCTATTCCTGTAATAATCACCAAATGGTTCGTATGGCCCTTATGCAGTCACTGTGCGATCCCAATTTTACAGATGTCAATGAAAACAAGATAACTGATTCTCAGGGTCGAGTTGGGTTCTTCTCATAGATGTCTGAAAATATCTCTTACTAACCAACATACCTAGCGTGCCCCAAATCTACACAGTAGTGTGTCTACACTTCAAACTATTAGTAGAGAACTTTATCCAACTTTGGCTCAGATCGAATGGAAGATGATGGAAGAATTCAACGCAAATCATGATGCTTATGCCAAAGTGTAGACTGAACTTTTACTGTAGTACGGGTAACATTACACTATGTATATTTCTTTACTGTAATTTGAAGTCCACATTGTTGTGGGGCTTCTTGATACCAAAAATGTCGTGGTGCAAAGAAACCTGCTTATCCTTTGTTATTTAGCTAAAATCACTGCTGACTTTTTGTATGTGTTTCTTTTCAAATAAATTATGCATAATTTTATACAGCACTAAATGCATATTGAACCCATCTATAACACATATGAGAATGCTTACTTTCCTCTTGCTCACTAACGATAGAACGCTGTTTGAGTTTTCATCTGAAATCAAACTTTTCACTAAACAGCTCCCAGTCCTTACATCAAACGCTTTACAGTCACAGTTGGCAACACTCATCGGCATTGCAATTTTGCAAGCATCAATCTAGAAAATATAAAACCTTGCTCATTTGAAAATGTTAAAGAGACAAAAACGCGTTTGTGCAAAATAACCCCAGCAGGTGCAAAGTACACCCGACTGACTGTATGGAATTTCTCATCAAATAACTTTACGCTCATGTATCGCCATTTTTTAATGGAAAGAGACTCAGGAGGAGAGTTACCATGAGAGAGTACTCCAAATCGTTCTTTGGTTCTCAGGAACTATATATCTCGTTCTTATTTTTCTTGTTTTTCGTCATGTTTTCAGTTTTCTCTATGGAAGATGTTCTTATTTCATACAACTCTGTCAGTCACGTAGCACCTGAAGTTTTGATTTCGATCTCAAACTAGGCCACTTTATTCAAGTGCGGTCTTTCTCTACACAAACTGAAACAATGGCACCACAAGAGATAATGGTGAAACAATAACGAAAACTGATGTGGAATTTGCTGAGATGATCTTCAGGTGCCTGAAGATATTTAATTTTGTCAGCAACAGTCTTGATAAACTAGTCTCTTGGTAATCTCTTGAATTTCTCGCTCCTTGAAAACAGAATATACTTGAAAAACTCAAGTACTTACAGTTTCTTCAACCACACTGGTACCTTGTTTTTCAAGGCACAAGGAGAGCAGTGACAGATCTTCCAAAATGTAAGTCACCTACTCAAGATCTTCCAAAAGCTTTAAATTCTCCAATCTTAAGAATATCCCTGTATCCTTTTTTCTATTTTCTCTGAAAGGAAAACATAGTTCTGGCTGATTCTTGTAGCCCTGTGACCGTCCACATCTCAATCTGAGGCAAAATAAATGACATCAGTTAATTTTTGTTTCGTTAGTTGGTTCAAGGAATCAAACAGCATTCCTCGAACCAATCAAAGTATTACCAATCAGTTCATGAACCGGTAACATATCACTACTGTCTCTATAGCTGACAATTGTTTCTAGTTTTGTTTTATGAACCTTCACGAATTGGAGTTACATAAAAGTCTTCAATTCTAGATACTTTTCTAAGAAGAAAAGTTCATTATCCTCTACAGCTTAGGTGTAATCGTGGGTAATTAGAATACGAATGCCATCATCTAGGGCGGGGAGCGACAGAGAATATCAATAATTTTATTATGCATATATACATGCGTTTATAATTTAAGTTCACAGTTACGTACAGGAAAAAGAATGCTTTCTCGTTGATTACTGGTTATCATTCCCCCACTGACAGTCAAGAAGCATAGCAAGGAAGTTAAGAATTCAATATCATTAACCTTCTTATTCTGTCATTCAACGAATACATTGACAAGCCCAAGTTTTAATTAATTAATTAATTATCTAATGTCTTTCACGCTTATAAAGCTTTAAGTCAATGTTGCATTTAGATACCTTCGTGAGGAAAAGTTCTCCGAATCAATTGAAAGCGATTAGCTTCAGCAGCCGTGATCCCTGCGATATCAATTACATCACGACCAGGGACCTTGATGAGAGAGAAAGAAGAAAAAAGAGACTTCCCCACTCCACCCTCTCCCGTTGCTACTCCACCTTCTTCCCTATCAAAGTTCTAATTTGCTGGAAAACAAACACTGTGTGTTTCACTGCGGGTGGTAAATTAATACAATGACGTCACCACACTCATAAATTCTCTCACGAGACAATTTAGTGCAGATCCTGATCTTCGCTTGGAAAATAAAAAGAAAGGACTTCAATGTGCACAAGGGACAGAATCTAATTAATCTTTGATGTTAAAGTGGTGGACGAGTTGGTTACCAGAACATTCTCCTGTCTTCCTTCAAGGATGGAAGAGGATAGTGGTGTCGAAGTTCTGAAGAGAAAATTAACAAACATTTTCATTTAAACATCATCTTATTAATGAATTTCATCACTCCTGTGAATTTGGTGAATATTAGCTTTCTGGATACATGTGTTGAGCATATTCTTCCTAAATCATACTAAATATTGGGATCGAAAAAATACTGAAACTTAAGTACATATCATCTCACAGAAGTAGGAAGCTTTCTGTATTATTCAAAGTTTTGGTACGCTACTTCTCACATAGTAATACTCAAGCTCTTCTGGTGTGAGTTAAGTAAAATAAATAAATAAGAAAAATTTGTGTTTTCAGGATATCTGACTGTGATGGGCTTGTATTGTAGTATTATTTTTTTATTGACAGTATTCCAAAGATTTTAATTTCATCTGTAATGGTAGATTACATAAATTATTTGTTAACTCCCCACAGAACAAAGATGTGTTTTAGGATATTAATGTGTTCTTGATGATTCAAATTTTAATGTATGAATAAATCTACATGAATTCCATCAACAAAAGTTCAGTATTATGTGTTATTTGCAACCAATATAGTTGTCTGATGCTAACAGCAGAAAAAGTTTGTTTACATATTCCTGAAAAACAGCTCTCAAGCTAGTAGCATTTAAGAAATAATAGTGATTATCACTAATCAATTAGAATAGTTTGGAGTTTTAACAGCTCCGTACTTCGTCAATTAGATCAACCATCCTAATTGAAGCTTTCCAAGGGTTTTCCCTTAAATCTCAGTAGATGAATGCCAGGGTAGTGTGTATTCTACAAGTTTTGCCAGTTTACTTCGCCACTTGTTCTTGTCCGGAAGTTGTGTTCACCAGGATCGTTATTCCTCAATAAAGAGGTGGGCTTATGTTCAAGAACCAATACCAGTCAAGAAATACAAATTGAACAAATAACCCACAAATAAAACAAATAATTAATGAGACTAATATTTGGTTCAAATTTAATATACTGTCTTTCATTCTTAAGACAATAGATCTTGAGAAAGATATACGGGTCGAAACGGGATGAGATGACTGGAGAACGGAGGAGACTTCATAATGAACTTCACGGACTGTACGACTCACCCGATGTTGTAAGAATAATGAAAATGCGATGACTAAGATGGGCAGGCCATGTAACTACGATGGGAGGAAAACGAAGACTATATCCCATTTCGGTTGGAAAACCGCACGGAAAGAGACGACGTTGGGAGAATAATATTAGAAGGGATCTTCGAGAAGTAGATGTTTGTGATAAAAACTGGCTTGATCTTGCCCAGGATAGAATCCTATGGCGATCGCTTGTTACTGCGGCGACGCGCTTTCGAGCTCCTAAGACACAGAGTAAGTCAGTCTTCAATTCCATGATCCTATCCATGCCATTTGAATTTACTGATAATTTAAAGGATGACGAATGATGATGAGGGTGTACCCGTAGCTTGTGATCCCAAAATCCATGGGAAAGGTCAACCGATGGCGGTTTGTCACTGCATGCCAGGTCGGAGATAACTTCCTAAGGACGGGTGTAATGTGAAGTTTAAAGTGGTTTCAGAACCACTACGTTCAAGGTGTGGTCATTGGAAATCGAAAACGTAATACAACTGATCAAAAAAAAGGTTACAAGGTGACGAGTAAATCCATCTATATATTGTGGACTAAGGTTCAGAAATAATAGAGTAGAAGGTCCAAATACAGGCTATCACTTTTATTTTTCGAATATCTCCAAAATGTTCCAAGGAATGTACTAAACAACTGCAAACGTGTCTGAGATATGTTAACTTTATAATGTAGTTGCAAATTTAGATTAGAAGCCCATGACTATGATATTAAACACATGTTTTACAGAGATGTCATAATCTTGACTTTTTAAACACTGATCTAAATATGGGCTAACCTTTAAGGTTACCTTAAATAATTAAGAAAAAATGTTAACAGTTCAAAATAATGTTCAAGAGTAATATGGGATAATAAATGTATACTTACAAAAGTCAGATATAGTGTTCCTTTAATGCACCAGCGCATTCTTTATGTGGTCACCTCGAACACATGATACACATAACCCATAGGTCTCTCTATGTGTTCAAAGAATATCCTGTCGCAGAATATACAATTCGTATCTTCATGATTTGGCTTTTCTTGTGCAGTGGCGTATCAAATTAACTATCTTCATCATCAGAAGGATCTAGATCAGAAAACATCATCCTGGATTCTTCTGAATCTGTTCTTGTCTTGTGATCATTCTAAAGTTCCTCGTTTTCTTTTCCGTTCAGGTATATTTCATGTTTCTAATTGTTCAGCTCTTTGCTCAACTTAACTGAAAGATAATGTCTTCTTGCATTTACTAGATTCCTGCTTTTCCAAGGAAGCCATAATTGTTTATAGTATGGGTTATCTGTTATAACAGTAGCACTTCCTCGTTTTCTAAGTTTCCCACTGTTGAAAACTGCCATAACATACAAATAAATCAACCACAGCCAACTGTTTGTCGCTAACTGAATTCCGCCGCCACCTTAGTCCTTGGGGAACTGTTTCACACTTTTGTCAGCAGTCAGCAGTGCTACACAAGTATATGCAAGTCTAAAATGTCTACTAGCCCGTATTTGGACCATAGCCCAAATTTGGACCTTCTCCTCTATAGGAAAACAAAATTGTACCATCGAAACGTGAATAATTACGTACCAAAACTATACTTAATGAAGTATTTCGGAAACCTTGACTGGATAAATAAGAGAGTAAAGCTTTCAACATTAAAATGACGCTCATTTATGTGCACTCAGAACTAGAGTATGTATCTGTAATTTAGAATCCGTAAGTTCGATCACATTCTACGCTAATTCAAAGAGTTTATTCATTTTTGTAAGGTACCTCACCTAAAAGAAAACTGGATTTTATCATACATTTGAATCCATATCTAATTTGGCCCGGAAATTCAATATTTTGATGCTCGAGCGAAAAGGAAATTAAATTATCTCCTCTTTCTTTACAACATATTTCATAATCCCATTACTACTCTGGGCGAGAGCCCAATCATTTTCTATCATATACCTTTATCGACGACACGAATTGAAAACACTGGCTTCCTCTACTGCGAGAGAGCAAACTATCAGTGTAAGAAGTCTCCTTTATGGAGAGTGACAGCTTCGTATAACCATGTCAGTAAGGTAGCCGAAGACATAGATGTATGATAATTGTGTATTAATAGCTTAAGGATTGCATTGTGAAACTTTCTTACTGAATTATTGCAATAATATTGTGCGTGTAGTAATTTAGAAAGTTTCCCATCTCTTTTTTTCTTATTTATATTTACTAATCAATGACTGCTAATTTATTTTAAGCTTTTAATAATATGTACACTGTAAATGAGCATTGTGACTGTGTTCAGTAACCTTTAACCCCAATTCAATTACTCAAGCAAGCGCGGCATGCAGAGAGAAAGAGAGAGAGAGAGAGAGAAAGAGACATGAGTTTGCCGAAGAATCAACCAGCTCTAGCAGTCGCTGTAGCAGAGTTTCAGGAGAAACGAGAACGTAAACAGTCTACTTGGAATTCCGGCAGAGTGATTTATTATAATGAAGATTTCGAGCAGGGGTGACGAGAACCAGAGGCTCCTGGGAAAATAAATCAGGTCCTTCAGTCCATAATATTTCCCGTTGATGCATTACAGTCAGCAGGAGAGTGTATTCTTGCTCCGAAGGAAGCTGCTCCTCGTCTTGCTTTATTAAAAAAAAGGAATGAGAGACAGCAGCAGTAAGAACGAAACATTCCACATGAAAAGTGAAACTAGAGAGTTTTATAACATTCCGTTGAAGACTCGCGGGAACCATAATATGATGGTAGTAACATTAACAACAATTGAAGGTAATACCATCAAAAACACTATATCAACTCTCCCATCTCTCTCTCTTCCGAAAGAAAAAAAAATCTGTTGAGATTTCTCTACATATATGTGTTTTCAGTAACCAGCCAGAAAATTATGATGAGGCATAAGAGGGCACAAACAGCAGTTATAAATGGGAAAATAAGCTGATGGCATTGAAGGGTTATAAAAGCCCACCTGTGATCATGTTGATACATAAAATAGAGCGGAAGAGAAAAGTAAATACTCGTTTCTAAAATGATATTCTTCAAGTCTTTAAACTTCACAAAATCTTAACGATACGTCACAGTTATTAGAAAACTGATTTTGCTCTTCGTTTTGCTTCAACGAAAAACGCTTCACGTAGCAATTTCAAACTGATGTGTAATATCAAGAAATAGTAATGACTTGAGTAGGTTTTAAAGGTATCATTTGAATGCGCAATCCAGCTTGATGATATTCACGAATGTAATGGTATGGCTGGATCCCCAAAATCTTTGCTTCTCTATAATCCGTTTGAAGCTTTGAGATCAGCCATTCACACTAAGATATGGTTTAACTGTATGTAGTTTAACTGCTTCACTTAACTATAAAGCAATAAAATAAATGCTAAATACAATATATTAAAGGCAATAGCTTGTATTCTTAGGAACCCCTCGGGAATCAAAGGGAGAACCTATGTATGCGAGCCCTATAATGGACCTGAGGGTACATACCGAATACAAGTACTTATATGGATTCTACAATGTGTTTTACATAGGCATGATTACGCTATTACATAGTCCTGCTAATAAGGAGCCAACCACAAAACAAATACATAGGTGTTCATGACAACCCAATACACTAACTACATACATAGAACCAATAAATCCATATGCGGACATACTGTTTCTAATATCGTCTTGTCCGAGACTAAGATGTACAGAAACCGTATGCAAGAGCTTCATAAACCGAACATTCTGCGTGAAATTTACAATTTGACATATAAAAATATTAATAACTTTAAAACTAAAAAGATATTTAATTCAAACTTTCACCGTTTGTAGAGTATATATATGAGTACAGGTAATTATGATTGTGTACATGGCCATTGCACAAGAACGTAGTTACATGTGACTGGCAGTCACATCCAGCCAAAATATAGTTTAAAATTTACTACTGTACACTAGGAGTGGACGTTGGAAGAGCAGTATGCTGTTGTGTTTATTAGCACAGGATATTTAGAAAATTTATCGATCAAGATTACAAAGAGCGTTTTGAGCAAAAGACATAGACCTACTTAAAAGAAAATACTGGTATTTTCGTAGTCTATCAACAGTAAAGTATATCATTACGTTTAGCTAGCCGTGCCTATGTTGCCGTCGATAATGAACGGTAGATCCTCAAGGAAAGTTTGAGTGAAACGTACTTTCTTTCTCAGTACGATCTTCACTTTATGAGGACTGCTATACCATAAGAAAGAGGTTCCTTGATCTAACAATAAACAAAGTTGCATATATTGGAACATCTCTGGAACAAAGTCGAGAAAAGAAGTTAAATAACTCAATAAATATCATAATAACTTAGCGTTGCTGAGATTTTCCAAAGTTACGCTATCATTGTATTAATGAGTGATTACTATATGAAACGTAAAGATCCCATAAAATATATCTTTATATCAATGTAGAGATGTATACAAGTAGAAAAAGAATGGTATACTAACTTGTTTAAAATATTTTTCGTGTCCCGAACACAGGTTCAGAACTCGGAATATGGAATACACGAGATGATGACTAGTCTGACATTTATTTGTCATTGTTAATTACGATATGAATGCATGTGACTCGAAACCAGTAACTTTCCGCATTCGGAAAAGGTACTCAATTGGATCTTCAGCATTCTATACTCTACACACAATATTAAATACATTATTCATCATTTGATATACTATTGTGCCATTCCGACTTTGTGATACAAATGATACAATGTGATTCCTGTACCATCACAATGACACAAATCCCAGTCTTACAACTTTTCTCTACGGAGAAATGTTTTGTAATACAAATTTTAGTTAAGTTCTGTAAACGCTTAATGATGCCCATATACGCTAAGAAAAATGGGTACAAGAAACAAATTTTTAGAGGAAAAGTGGCAAACTACATTTTGTCTCTGCTAACACGAGAGAGTAAATATGCAAATTTTCACGGATTTTAAAAATAGCATAGTTTCTATTTACTTTTGTATTTGTCAATTTTGTGTGGAAATAACCTTATAGTTTCTATGAGAAATTTCGTAACACTCGTGTTTATTTTTTTAGGAAATAGCTTTTATATTTTGGATTTGTTGAATTCTTAAAGTTTGATAAGAAAATATGGATTTCTCCGTGCTATATCTGTGAAACTCTATCTTGCAGACATTAATTATGGTTCACTTTAAATGAAACTAAATATCCCTTTATGGATATTTACGAGAACAACACTTCTGTATTATATTTGTGTTTTTATATCGACAAAACATTGAAAACTGAATTTTCTGAATATAAACACTCACAAGATTAACTGAATCAAAACTGTCCCTCAGACGAAATGTATATAGACTACATATGGTGCAGTTAATCGCATAGAGGAATGTAATCTTAATGTACTTTCAGCGTATCAAATAACAGAAATCAAGGACTTAAACATTGTGTGTAGAAAACAAATTTTATGCATCTTCTCTGCCTGGAAATTTCTTGTAACTAGACTAATAAAAAAAAAACCTTGTAGGTTTCAGAAAAAGAAAACAGTTGGAAGCCTCAAACGAGATTTGACCAGGGTTTTTCTGTAGAACTGACCCTAAAAGCTGGACTTCTAACTAATCGACCGCAAAACTTGTAGTCAGCGCTAAGATGAGACCAAGTTTGATTTTGGCCAATCAGAGTACGCAAAATGAGAGTTGGCCTCAACTTAGCGCTGACAAGAAGTTTAGCAGTCGATTGTGGAACTGACCCTTAGTGACTGGACTAAATCACCACTGAAGAAATCAGTATATCAAACGAAGGTCAGAAATACGTTGCTGAATACCGAAAATAAACGAAGTTACTTCCACAGCTTACGCCATGTTCTATTATTTTTTTTCTATTTGTCAAGTAGGGATCGCGATCCCCATTTACTAAGAATATTTTCCATTTCTTTAAAATACGTGATTAAAATGGCGGAAGCAAACACTTTATCAGATCTGCATGTTCGATAAGAAACTGTTTTCTCTTTCTGCGCATGAGCAAAAATCACGCTGGAAGAGGGAAATGAGAACCTCCAACCATACAAAATAAATATATAGGTGCTTTTGACCGACAACTTTCAGACACATCAGGGAAGTTCCAAATACTTACATATATCTGAACCTTTACTAGATGTATCAAACAACTTTCCTAAAAATTTTCCAGTGTGTGCATTATTTGTTTTAGATTCATTTTACGCACTAATGTGCATCAATGTACAACTTGCATTACCAGATGATCTTAGAAAAGGTCAACACAATATATTTCAGTGCATGGATGGGCCGTGCTGGCTCAATGGTACAGCGATCACCTCTGATACTCGGGGTCGCCGGTTTGATGCTTGATCGTGCCATGTGGGCTTTGTAGTGGACAAACACCATATGCGTGGGTTTTCTCGGGGTTCTCCTGTTTCCTCCCACTTTCTTCATCCACCAATCATCCCATCAACATCCATTTGGCCTGAGCCAAACATTGCCTTAAAACTTGAATTTAAATTGGGTGCATAAAATAGTCCAATTGATATGTATAATTCGTTTTGATTCATTCAATTTTCTGTCTGTATGGTGTATAATTGAACCCCCCCCCCCACACACACACACACTAATAAAGCCAATTACAAATATTGTTTCTACCAATCGAAACTTATATTTTCTTTATTCAAAATTTAAAATTATCAAAAAAAAATTAAAGGTGAGGTGGCTTTAGGAACCCTATTCACGGACAAAATTCAGCCTTCCAATATAGAGGTTAATTTATACTTATTCTAACAAAGATCAGTATTTACATCATATTTACAGTTTGTCTTCATACTCAGGTATACTTTCGCAGGATGAGAGCCAATATATATGCTCACAAACACCACGTACATGATTAAACAAGCTTGCATAATAACCTACCGATAGAGGTCACACAAGCGTCAAGTGCATCATCTGTCAAATACGTCATGAATCAGCTTCCACAAACTAGTACTAATTAACACATTTTCATTTTAGTTGAAAAAATAATTTAGATTGAAATACACGTACTCTATGGCAGGTAATAGATCATAATACATGTCAGTTAATTTGGCGACTACTGCAAATAGACAGCTTTTTTCAATATTATATTGAAGATCTATAGAAACTATAGACATCCAGAATTTAATGTTAGTGGCTGTCCGTTACTACGATCCTAACGGTAACAGTCTGTTACAGTAAACAGGTAAAGGATCTTTTCAAAATATCATATTCATACGGTCGATATGGCTGTTTTAAATTAGAACAACTTAAATCAAGATGATAGATTCTTGCAAGCATGCTTTCAATCTGTCGCCACTTCAGTGTTATTAGGAAGTTATTTCCAGGTAAGAACAATAAATAGCAAAGCAAGCGACAGCATAATCATCAAAGCCTTGACGTATTCGACTATGGTCAAATTTACCTTAAAGTCAGGAGACAACCCTGTACGACTTGCCTCGACACCTCCATTTGTCTTCAACACTGCTATGAGTTCTCAAAACTTGGTCTTGGTCAATCTTCCCACTCGCCCCCCGATCGCTTTTCCAACACCTAAGACACTTATTTCCTTATCTTCCCGTTCGATGACAAAAACACCAAGAGGTTGTTTTTTTTGGCTCCCTCGTATGATGTCAAATGTATAATAGCCTAAGAGACGAAATGTCATTTAGCGGAGGGCTTGCAAACAAATCACGGTAATGAAGACTCACGAAAGAAACACCCATAAACTTCCAAAGAAAATCATGTGGTGTATACGGAAGATAGCTGAACAGTAAAATATAAAGAAATAAATTTCATTTACTTGAAATTACTATTTGCATGATTAATAATTTTAGCTTTCAATATGTTATGATCCATCTAGTGTCCAATCGATATTTAAAACGTATTGCGCAGAACAAATTATGGCAAGAAAATTTAAATGATAAACACAAGGTGAATAAAGGCCATAAATAAAATTCAGAATTCAGAACAAGATGAATATTCACTGTTACGATAAATAATTCTGATCATTGTTATGATAATGTAGTTCTCAAAGTGAGGAACAAAATAAGTAGTTATGGGAGGAAAGTGCAAGTAGATATTTTCGGTAGAAAATAGTTGGAAATACAAATTATTCTATTGCAGGAAAAATTACACCACATCATTTAGAAGTAAGTAAATATAATAAATACTATTCAGAACTTACAATAGTGGTTTCACCAGGCCCAGAATATGCTACTATTCGTGCTTTGACACTACTAACTTTAAAATCATGTCTACAAAGAGTAAACTACATATTTTAACTTTTCTTAAATACCCGTTTCAGGAAACATATCTCAAAACCGGACATTAGGGGTCCGGTTTGAACTTATAACTGGACACCGGATAATTGACCTAAAAAGCGGAATATCCGGTTCAAAACCGGACGGTTGGCAACTCTAGCCGTACATCAAGTAAAAAAAACAATGAAATCAAGGGCTCCTTAGGGCGTAATGATTTGTAAAAAGTTACAAAAATACTGACATTAACGCCCACCCCAAGGGCGAGACATTAAGCTCCTGAAACCCAATTAACTTTGCATACAAAGGAGGTAGAAAAATATATCGAGAGGAGAGAGACTGTGTGTGTGGTGCAAGATACAGTGCGACGTCTCAAACTTTACTAACGCAACAAATCGCCTAGGTTTTCTGCTCAACATGAAATTGACAGCGAAAATATAATTTTCTTAAGATTTAGCACAAAACCTTTCTAAACCAGTTTTCATTTCTAATAAAGTCAATCATTTACATAGTTATGAGTGCATATGTGTTTAAATGAGGAACAATTTGGTCTCCTTTGAATTTTTCACCCACAAAAGAAACTTATTCTATTCTTGCATAGATTTGTGATTTTTTTCTTTTTTGTATCTTAGTCACTGTTGCTATCAAATTAGTAAAGTAAATAAGTAGAAGAAAAACTGATTGTTTTTTTTTTCATTCAATTTCTTTGCCATACTACTGCGTTATACCGCCTATACTGAAGAAACAAACCAAAATTATAAGACATAAGTGTAAGCTATGGATTTTTATATTCTTTTCTTTAGTATGTGATGTCCTCAAATCTTGCAACGTTAGTTTAACTCATTTCCCGACGTCATACAATGACAAAAATATGCACAACGACGTAAATCGGGTGACAATACAATATTCTATTCTTACTTTCATATATTTATATATTTTAAAGCATATTTTATTTTTAATATTACCCATAAATACTAGCCTGCAACGCTATGGCGTTTGACTGGTTGCGGAACATTTTAGGATTTGGGTAAAAAAAAATTAATAAAGAAACTTGTTAAAAACATACGTTTCTTAAACAATTTGTGCTGAAAAGTAAAAATAATTTTGTTTATGCATGACTAAAAAACAAAACCCATGAGGCGCGCTCTCACACTTATACAGTCACTTCATAAATTCTTCAATTACCGCGCCCCATGCTTTTCTTTTTAGTCATGCATAAACAAAATTATGTTTTACTTTTTAGCACATTTTTTTTTAAGAAAAGTATGTCTTTAACAAGTTTTTTTTTATTATGTTTTTTTTCTATTAGGATTGAAATGGGATAGGTTAGCGAATCATCGCTGATTTGTATATCCACAGTTACTTCATAAATAATTCTGAATTACTGGCCATTCCTCTTATTACTGCCAATTCCAAGTGTATTGTTAAACTTATTGTTTACTTGAACGCATACAATTTTACAGAAAATTTTGAAATTATCTTTTCTACTCCCTAGGTATTTTAGTTAGGTGACATGGAGGTGGGAATATTACTCATGATCCGCCTTCCGATAACAAAAAATAGTCGACGAAAAACTCATAAGGGCAACTATATAAAACCTTGTTTCATTCCCCCCGGAAAAACAGAAATAGTCCCCCGAAATATTGCTTTAGTTCCTACTGTAGTTGAGTTAATCCGGAACATAGATAAGACATGAAACAGGAGACATGTAAGTGGTCTTTTTCCAGCATCTCTGCAGAGCCATTTCAAAAAAAAAGTAAAAAAAAAATGGCTACACATTTTTATACGTTTTTAATTTCAAAACCCCAGCCAACTTCCTCTGAGCTCAGCAGACGAAATGTGTGGTCTAGGCAGCTTCGAGACTTTGGTATAATAAATATCTTGGACTGGGAGAGTCTGGAGCAACAAACGCACACAGTTTGGGTGAAGGGTAAAGGGGAAAATGCTACCGAAAAAAAAAATAGGACTATAGGAAAAAGAATCCCCAAAAGCATTTTCATGAATCCGATAGCTTTGTGGGTGTTTTCTTTGTTACTTTTTTTTTACGTATGCGCTTTGGTGTGGTGGAAGGAGAAACATGACCGAGCCAAAGCATGGATAAAACTTTATCGCGGAATTAATACGACTAAATATGGCAAGGATTAAAAAGGAAGAACCGTCATGAAAATAATAATAACATGACAAAGCGAAGCGGAAAAGCTACAGAATAAACTAGAAATGTGTATTTTTATGCCTTAATTCTTCCTTTGCATCTTGAAATAAAGTCGTCAAAATTTTTCATTTAGTTCTCTGTGCTTGTGTTTGTATTGTGTTCTCTTTCATTCTCATCAGTTGTGTTCTTTCCATTCTTAAATTCTTTGTTACGTCTTAAACAATACCTTTTTTAAAAAGTATCCTTCTTCGTGTGTCAATATTTTGATAGATAAGTTTTCGTATGTATATTAACGTACGTTATCGTATGTTAACGTTTGTATATTAACGTAAATGTTATAATTTTAACATGAGTAATTCTCTAAGAAAATTGAAAGTTGTAAAATGGAATCACAACAAACAAGTTGCTTTCTACCTTCTTAGCACCACCGTATGAACTAAAGTGAAATTAGGAAGATATACAGTTTGTCTTGTCTGTCTGTCCGCCCCCCACCTAGATCTCATCAACTACGTACAAGTCAGAGTTGAACCATACATCGTTGATTCCTCATGGTCCGGAAGGGTTGTTAAGATTATGACTGACTCTAAAACTGGCAGGTCCTTTGAAATCGCTTACTATTCTCCATTAGTCCCCCTCCTAGATCTTGGTAACTACATGTCAGATAGAGATGAGCCATCTACCGTTGAATTCCTCATGGTGTAGAAGGGTGGGGAGAACTATGACTGACTATTTTTTTAATAGTTCTTAACGAAGCATATTATTGGGAACGCTTTGTTTTGACTACAATAAAACCATTACTTGTTTACTTTAGAATGATATTTGTGGAACCATGTTAAAATTTAATTCTTGGTTGTACACAGGTTTATAGAAGGTGAAAGATGGAGAATATTAAGTTGGACAAATTTACATATGATGTTTATATAGAATCAAAATTCAATGAAGAGTCAAAATAAATTATTCACATGTTTAGCTTAGTGGTACTAATTGTACACTGTTGCCACATCACGCTAGATTTCGGACTGTGAATATTTTCTATCGTCCAATTATATGAATCTGACTGTGAGTATACTTAAAGCTTCTTAACAGTTCTTGAGATTCTGGAGAAGCAGAAAATTTCATATTGAATGCTAATCAGTTAACCGGTATTTAACGTTTCCGAAGGCTCATCGAAGGTTTTCTCGCTTTGTAATCGGAAGGTTTCGAAGCAAATTCGGAACTCCGACTATCCAAATTGTATTTCACTGTTGCATCGTCGATACACAGTGTGTCACACTTACCAGGATAGTAATTTGAATAAAGATGCGCGGAAGATATTCTCCCTTTTTCATCAAACAGTGCAAGGCTTCAAACAAGACGTCTAGATGCCGTAAAGCCCATAAAAATAAATTGTAGATAAATTAAGTCTTATGAGGCAGGAAAACACTCCAATGAAACCAGAGAGAAATCTCTGAGATGAGGAATTAGCCACCTCAATTTCCTCGGTCTTTTTCAATTTGGTAGTGCTACATCCTTTATTTATGGCATTTTTATGTTATACATACTTCTGGACAATGAAATCAGGCCAATGAAAGTAATTGACTTAGATTTCAGACCATATTTGGATTTGTAAGGCAGTTTCTAATTTTGTGACATTGCAACTTTCTATACGCATTTCTGTGAAATTGGATAAATCAAAATTGAGTTCTTTATTTTTCTATACTATCACCTCTAGTATCATTAACAATGTGTTTCTTGCCACCACAACCTTTTTGAACATTATTTTCTGTATTATACACACGTAGTTCATTGCTATGAAAATTTACGGATGAACTGTTTCAAACTTACGGATGAACAGCGCGCTTGTACTAGTCACTACTGGATTTTTAGACTCTGATATTGTACAATGAAGCAGCAGAGTGCGGACAAAATTAAGTCTCGTACTATAAACTTACTAGTGACTGTATAAAAAACATTAGTCTCTTCACTACGTATGGGTACGCTTATCATCTGTGCTAGTTTCGATCCCTGGTAATGCAAAAACAGAATAAGTATGAGTCACTTATGAGTCACTAACTTACTTTCGAGTATAATAACTGCAAATAAGAAGCCTCTCTCAATTTTGAGAGATGACTTAGGTTGTAAACAACTTCATCTTCCGAGGGCTATGTCATATCCAAACTTTGATATAAATATAAAACTTTCTCGACGTGTCAAGATCGATAATACTCGGAAACCTAACTTGCATACCAATATTCCATATTGAATATCGAAACCGAATATTGATGTCTAATATCAGGTATCAAAGGTGAATATTGATACCGGGTGTGTTGACAGTACCTATTGTTCACTTACAGTGTAAACTAAACGAATTTTTCAAAATATGTATTTATTCCCAGTCAACGCTATCAACATTCAACTATCGATATGACAATTCCTAATATAGGTTATCAATATATCTGTAAATGAACGTCGATTAGATATCATGTCAATATCGAGTGTAGAATACAGCCAACGAACATTAGATTCGATATTGAATATGAACGTCGAGTGGCCGTAACTAAGTTGTTAGAGAATTTGCTTTGCTTTTGGAAGGTCCTGGGATCAATCACAGCAGGCGTCCAACTTCTGGTGGGAACTTTAGGGTTTTTCTGTCATATCAGGATAATGTCACTGAACCAAAGTTGTCTCAAGGCAAAGCCTTAACTAAATTCAAATTCACACTTTAATATGATATGCAATGTCGTGTCAGCACACGGAATAGGTTATATTTTCATTGTTGAAGAAACAATGATCGTTGCTTCTACCGGAAAAAACTGGAAACAAGGTTTGGCCTCTGTTGCTTTATTGATACCATGGTGCGTTTATTTCTGATGCAACCTGCAAAATGCAAAGCCAATCTGGCTGAAAATATTCTTAGCATACTGCCACGGCTTAGAGAAAGTTTAGACATCAAAACCAAGTGGAAACTCAATAGCATATCTAAAGGAAAAGTTGAACAAAAGCAACTTTACGATGAAGCAAGAACTTGCCAAAAAATATTGAAATTTGGTATTACGATTAAATTAGTTTTAAAAGTCTTGTAGGAAGCCTGTGAAGTGGCCTGTGAATCATGTGTAAATTTGTCGAACTTAGATTTTCCATCGTTCACCTATCAATCTGTGTACAACCAAGAATTAAATTATGGTTCCGCAATTTACAACATGGTTCCGCAAATATTATTCTAAAGCAAAAAAGTAATGGAACACCAAAGGTGGTATGAATATCATTTAATCCCACTTGGGAGGTGAGTGGGAAGATACAATACAATAAGAGGAAGAATAGGAAGAATGTCTGCCATGGATACAGTTATACGGTGGACGTAGAATAATGAGACATGTTGTAAACAAAGGAAACAACAACTGTGTGTCAGTAAATGTTAATGCAATACAGAGAGTACAAAAAACCGTTAGTTAGACAACATGGCCGCCTTATACGGATGAAACAAAGACACGATAGAATATAGGCACAAATATCATGCCTACAACGTCTGTAAACAATAGAAAATGCAATCTGAATGGAATGGCCCAACCATTGGCACGAAGGCCAGAAAATATTAAACAACCAGAACAAAGAAATATAAATGAGAAATCCAAATTAGAAAGCTACATTAGCATATTCTCAAGTTTTATTGAAGACAATGCGCTCCGTTGAAAATCTGTCCCTTTGTTGGTCTCTTGGTCTGAGATTTTGGTTGGCTGTTTTCCGTGACAGTGTGCTGCACGGATTACCACGTTTCTGGGCTTTACACTTCAAACCACATTTCCACACCTTCACCTGAAAAATTCACTTTCTGGTGGCTGCTTTCACTAAATTTCTGATACACATTCGATCCCATCGTCTTTTAATATACTCTCGACATGTTCCAATTCGCCCTGATATAATTTATGTTTTAACCCATTTATGCCCTTACCTCACGCACGACAGTACATACCACTGCCACATTTCACTCCTCATTTGACTACTCATTCTACCCCATATTGCAGCAACTGAGATTCGTGCAACATTTGTCATACCTGTTGGTGAGATGTTTGTTGTCAGCAATTCTACCTGACACCTCCTTCTGCATATTAACTTAAATGTGTTGCACGTTCCAGACGAATAATAATGCGCCATCTGTGCTCTCATCAACATCTTGTGTGTTCTCGCAGCATGTGTGCTACCTTCTCTTTTTGACACGCATTGCTTACCCGTGAACAGCACATGTTTTCTGATACAATGCAATGGTGTTCCATTTCACCCCAACCATTCCAATTCACCCCATAATACGGTACCTAACTAAAGAAATATGTTATGTGAACCTACAGATGTTGGGTTTGTATTTATGTCGTTAGATCTATTCTAATAAATACGTTCGTTGTACAATCAAAGTTATTGCTATCATTTATGTGATAATTACATTTCTAGTATAATAATATGGATCTTATGGATAAGTATGAATGGACTTGAGATATTCCCCCGGTGTAATACGTTGACATTCAGGAATGCTTGATGTGGATTATAAGTAGCTATTGCGTCAATGTATAGCTGACACTGTAATACTACATTCACGACTGCATATTTTCATCCTGTATTTAGTGTTGTAAGTAGGAAAAAGTTCCTTTTTTTTCTAAAACACGTTATTTTAAAACAGGTCTTCGTTTTTCTTCTAAAGTTCGTTTTCTTTACGGCAGCAATTTGTGATACTGCTACATAAATTAATGTTAAAAAACATAAGAACGACGTTATTTTGTTGAAAAGAACTTGACATGATTTTTGTTTCTACAACACTACCTATATTACAACCTAAACACTGACCTAACTAACCCAACTTAGCAATAACAACACTCAAACCAAATCCTCTCTCCACACCATACGTATATATAAGATGTTCTTAAGACAAGAATTGTACAATTACTGCTGAAAGAATTACCCCACCTCGGTTAGTTATATAAAAACGTTTCGATAATACTCAACCTCTCTTACTAATTTACTTGGTAAGTTTCACGAATTTTCATAATTACTGTGCACAAAGTAAAATATAATAATTTATCCTTTCTATCTTTCTTAAAAGTCTGTTTTCTACGCTCAAAAAGTGTAACTAAAGTACAACAAGTATGTGAAGTTTACCATTTCATTTTGAAGATTAATGTATATTAAACCCTTCTTACGCACTTAGCCTTTCGCGGTTACCTTTTATAGGTTTCTTTAAACTTAAGCGATAAAGTATAACAAGTACTTCTACATATTGTGTTCAGAATATCTCTTGATAAAGAAATTTACCACATGAATAACTTTCCCATCTGGAAAAACAAATATTCATTAGAAATAATATAGAAAAGTGGGTAATATCTTGGATTCTTCGACAAAGCAATCGCGGAGAGGTCACGGGTGCTATTCTCGCTACACCAATCTCATTTGTTTTTCTACTAGTGATTATTATTGATACAAATTGTTAAAACAATTGTCTATAAGAGTGATAGTGACAATTCTATCTTATTCCCTACGTGAATTTTGGGGAAACATATAATATAAAAATGTATAAGAAAGTGGGTCAAAAGTTGATTCAATTTATTCCAAAAGCACCGTTTAGAGCCTCGATTACGACTCTTGTCCACACCTTTTGCACATGCACGGAAACCATGAAAATGTGTTTTACTTCATGTTTGCAAAAGGTTCTTTTAAAACGTAAAAAGCGGATAGTTTCGCACAGTGAATAACGTTCATTCAGTCTTTTCTTCCATGTTTCCTCTCTCTCTCTCTCTCTCTTTCTTTCTTTCTTTCTTTCTTTCTTTCTCTCAGTACTCACAGTAAGCAACGATGAGAAAGAACAGAGATTTTTCTTGAAATTTCTAAACTTCTACCAGAAAAGACGTGTTTCTTTTCCGCAACTACGTACGTTTCGTAGTTCTCGATTCTTCCAGCATTGGGATCAGTTCAAGCGTAAAAGTTTCTGTGGGCGAGTCAGCACTCCTTAAGGGTCAGTGAGTACGTAGCCACCATCAACGTGTATCGCAGGCTGCGTTCAACAGAGCGCTTGAAAGATAGTGCCAGAAAACAAGTGAACAGGACACAACACTCATCTAGTTCTTATTCTTCCCCGCTTTCGACAGAGCACCCATTTGTATTTGGTTTTGCAGATCACATACTTTAATTTGTGAACAAGATTACCTATTTCTTGTTGAAAGTAATGCGACATCATTTAGATCAGAAAAATTAAATTTATAATTGCAGTTTCAATGAGTTGTAATTTAGCCGAACAAGTTTGTCACTACTATTACCTCAATTATTGTAGATAATTGCAAAGAAAAGCCATATTGGTATCTTCCCAACTTGTTGCACAGTTTTAACGACACGCCATTCTGGCATTTCAAATTTCCACGAGATTACCCATACGTAAATTACAATTCCATAGTATTCCTTTATAAAACCATTCGACGCAATGCCTAAGTTTTTCATACGTTTGTCTAAGAGGTGTCATAATATTCAAGTAATCATTTTGGCTCTTTCGCGATGTACCTATTCTCTTCTTTATTATTAGAACATTTCAATTTGCTGTGTAATACCATCACAACATGTATTGTTTGAAGTAGAACATTAAATTAAACGAAAAATTAAACTTTCAGACAGCTGGAAACTAGTAGAAATTTGAAGTGCAAGTAGTGGATTCGAAGCCATATGGGAATAAACGTATGCACCAGAAGTACCTCAAGCAGAAATGCTATACTCAAGACGCTTCAGTTCAGGAAACTTCTTCCACTTCTGCATACAGAAAGCTTTTCCGGCTTCTTTCTCCAGAAGATTGGGTATTGCATCAAATAATTTTACATGTTTTCTACGCAACGTGTAGTGTTCCTGATAGGAAACTGATAGAAATTCAAGATGTAAAAGTGGCTTTTCTTCCTTCTAAGACATAGTAAAAGAAAGTGTTTACATGGAACAGCAGAAAAACGGGTGATTTTGAAGAAATTATAGGCTAAAAATGACAATACACCTGCCGCCCTGTCCCCAATACTGTCATTTATAGAGTTGTCATGAAACAGTGGAGAGGAAAACTATCACCGTAAGGGCTTTCTACAAAAATGGCAGTAACTTTCATGTTGCTAGGCTTGTATTTCGGCGAGGAATGAACTTAGCTGTCACGATCCAACTTCGTCTGCTCACCTCATAAAGATTTGGATCTGTTTTCGAGAAAACTCCTTCGACTATGAAGAAAACTGGGAGCCACTGTTCATACTGCCAGGGATCCAATGAATATAAAGCCTAACTGAGGTAGTACGAACAGATCATACACAAATTTGGTATTCACATAGGCGTAGTTAGCTTTTAAATATTTGGGGAGGGGGGGCATGTTACATTTCACATGCTCAAGTTATTTTTTAAGTGTACAGTTTGGTTTGGTTTGCTTTGGTTTAATATGATAGAAGAAATTTAATGATTAAGTAACTCAGTCTGTAGTGCAACAACTTTCATTCATAAGCATTCAAGAACATAGAGGAAAACCCAGGAAGGGGAGTGATATATTCCCCATCACCGACACACGATAAAGACATTTAAAAATTGAATTATAGGAAAAAATACTCTAAGAAAATTGTATTCTAAAAAAATTGTCACTCCCCCTTCCCAGTATAAAATCTTAGGATCTATTCAAGGCCTATCACAACAATGTTACAAATTCGGCTGGTTTATGAAACCATGTTATTCATATCAAAATTCAAAAGAATATACATTCAATAGAATATATTCAATTAACTTACCGAAAGATCAAACGGCAGTCAGCTCGAAGTTATCAATCTCATTTCTCAGTGGCCAGTACCAAGCTCTGTCCTTTCATTTTTCGAAAAGAAAATCGCAGCATTTTTTGTTGTTAACACTATCTAAAAGGTATTGATGATTGTAACAAACTTCCACATGATTCAGTCTCTTCTGTGCCATGGTAGAGCGCAAATACGTTTTCAAGCGGCGAAGAGCATTGAAACTTCTTATTGCTCCACAGCTTGAATTTGATAAAACCAACTGCAGTCGAAGAAGCGTACCAACATTTGAAACTAAAAATCTTTCTTCAACGCTCATTTCACGGAAAGCAGTCACTGAGTCCTTAATACTGGCAATCTTTTTATCCTTCAGGAACAATCTCAACTCTGAATCTAAAGATGATGTGTCAATTTCCGGATATAACTTCATATCTCCGCAGTTCTCTCCAGTTACACATTTTCCATCAATAGAGCTTGCTTAGTTCCTGGTTGGTCGAATTTATTCTTTAATCCCAAAAGAGCTGAGTCAATCATTTCGTAGTATTCTCTTCTGTAGTAGTCTTCGGCAGGTTTATATTAACGAACAGGTTAAGGTTCTTTAAGTCTTTTCGGCGGTTGCTTCAGTTTCGGAAGGGTTACTGAAAGAATTCTCTGGCAATTTCAATTTTTTCTGGCATTTCTCAAATAGCACAGAAAACTTTTCTTCAGATCACAAGTCACTAATGGCGCTTGAGATCGATTCCATATATTTGAGAAGTTCTGACAGGTTAGCAGTTCTGTTTTATTAAGCAATTTAAGACAGGATAGCAATTGGAGAGCTATAATGCAGCCAAGATAAGTGACTCCATTTTCTGAAATTCTGAAGCAACCCACTAGCTTTCTCGTATTTATCTTCAACCAACTCCTCCAGAATTTGCAGTATGATTTCATAGTTGTTTAAAACTTGCTCAGTGTGGAATTTTCTATACAGAAACCGAGTTGAACACGGAGGACGAATCTTCGAAATTTTGAAATTCAACAATTTCAACAATTTATTTGGCCCTACCGGTAAAATGCCGGTAAGTTCGCAACCTTAAACATGACACAGAAAATTATTGGGAGGACACGTCCCCCCGTTCCCCCTTCTAACGAAGCCCGTGGGTATTCAATAAGGAGTTTCTTTAGTATGTTCATATTTAAGGAAAGGAAACTGCTCAATAAAAGTTGATTGGCTTTACCAACGTTCCGAAGTAGCGTCAAATGTTTCAGAAAAACAATCTCAAATTTTTAAAGTGCAGTGACATATTTTCGAATTAGTGCCTTAAACGGATATAATATGTGAGTAAACCCTCCTCACCCGCATTTGTTAACATTCCTTGTTACCTGCGCTTGGATGAGTCCATTGCGATACTTTAAGATTTACTGAATAACGTCTGTTTAATAATAATTTAAAATTCTTGTCTGCAATTATAAGCTTTTTGTGTAGCACTATAGGAAAAACTAGACACTTTAACTTAAGTGGTTTGCGAATCAGCCAAGGTAGTGAATGCAGTTTGAAGGAAACTGAACTCTCTTCCTGGCTCACATATGCAAGTAGTTATATATAAATTCCTAAATTTGTTCACAAGGTACCAAAAACTGTGTAAAATTGTTCCGATTTTAGAGGATGAAAATGTACGTGAAATTTATTGTGTAAGTGAGAGTGATATCTATCACTTCCAAAGTGCAGGCCTAATTGCGTGTGATATGGGAAGGTTTTCACATGGCAAAGTGTTGATCAGAGACAACTGCCTGACATTTGTGATAGACAACTTGGGAATACTTGATGCAATCAGAATCCAACAAACAACTAACGTTCAATTGCGACTGGTGGGTATATAAGTGTTGTTTTAGTGTAGAAAATATTGTTGACTTTTGTTTATGAATTTCCCTTGTTTCAAGCACATAAAAGATATCATACACCTTCTCAGCTTTTACCACCTTAAAATACAGTCCCTAGTAACGTGTATAAACGTTCCAAAAAGACCAAATGCCGACAGCAAGTATATGCAAGGTCATTGCATCTTTCTTGCATATCAAATACCAACGAAGAGTATGTTAATTACCAAACAAAAGAAGGCAGTTTGCATACTACTGACAAGGGTCATCCATGCTATAGGACAGCCACTATTGGATAAATCACCAAAAATGGTCTTCGATGTTTTCCACATGTATCGCCAAACGTTTAATGTACTTAGAATGTATACATTGAAAAAGAATATATCTGCAAATGGTTGCACAAGAGAAGAAATTAAAACTAAGGAGTTGTAACCAATTCATGCATATATAAAACCAAAAAATGGCAATAGAAGACAATTCAAAATCCTAAGAACAAACTGAAAGTGATTAAAATTCTGAATTATCTTGGGAAACGTTGTGATTATTAAAACGTAACTGGCAGTACTAAGATTACAATGGAGAAATTCAACAGAAAATTAAAAAAAAAATATTCAAAACTTAAGAGGGAGTATGAATTGAATTTGTTTTTATCTATGGACTTTAGATATCTAAGACTAAGGCCGGAATAGGAGAGAGGAAAGAATGCGGGAAGATGTCGGCCAGGGCCTAAGTTCAAGGTACCACTCCGACATTTTCCTGGTGTGCCTGAGGAAAACCTCTGCAAAAATCTCAGTCAAGATGGTCGGCCCCTGGTTTTGAGCTCATGACCTTCTAAACGCTAAGCTAACGCTCTATCACTGAGCCACTGCCGCTCGGTATAAAAGAGCGCATGGGAAAATCAGTAAAATACTAAAGACTTTTAATATTTCTCCTCTATTATTTGGATTGTCCGCAGCATATATATAAACTTAATTCACATTGGAATATTGTAAAATTCTTGAACAACATAATGCAATTGAAGTTTTTTGGGATGAGGAAGAAAATCAATATATAATACGGGAAAAGTATCTTTTGAGAACCAAACAAAGTTAAGACCCGGAAACAATAGACAGATGAAATTAACACCAAACACATCCTCTTCAAATACAGGGAAATAGAAAAGGACATCCAGACCTCATTTAAGGGAACAGCCTTCCAGATACACACAAAATACCACCACTATCCTTTTCCCCCTTATACAAACACACATACACAATTAGCGGAAAGTGAGATAGTAGGTTAATGCAACCGAATTGGCCCCCCATCCTGCATGGGCTTGATGAGAGAGAGACCTTCAGTAAGTTGAATTTAATGGTGCATCTCTGCGGGTGAGTTCCATCAGGTTGATAGCTAATGGTATAGGGCGTCACTTTGAAGGGGGTAGGACAGCCATTATCGAAAGAGCACAAGGATGTTGTACAACACACACACACACACACACACACACATATATATATATA
>JAGDQP010001427.1:5627-31483 GCA_022664845.1 Lepisma saccharinum | reverse complement strand
ACTTACAATCGACAATGGGAAAGGAGTACGAATTTTCCACAATGCCTCTGTTTCATCGAGTGAATGACGGTACCTTAAATGGAACCCTGGTCGGTAACTTCCTCATTTCTGCCTCCGGAAGAGTGGTCGTCAAGGTGTGACGAACTTAGGTCAAAAATTGCTATCTCCATAAAAAAAAAATGGATTTGATGGGCGGTAACAGCACTATGGCTTACGCCCGTCCCGAAGTCATGTCCATATTTCCCTAGTTTTATACTCCTTATATATGGAACTTATACAGCATAGTCCACATGAAAATAAAATAAAGAATCTTCCTTCCACATTTCTCTTTTTGAATTCTATCATAGCAGAACCCTTGAAGAAAAGTTCTGATCCGTGCTTGGTGCGCTGCATGAGGTATCATAGAGCTGCGTGTTTCTTTAAATTTACTCTTTACCGTTTTCTTCTACAAAATTGGGGGGAAATAACCAGAGATTCCCGCACATCATTTTTAGTCATACGTTTGAGAAATGTTGCCCTAGCCGATTTCCAACCAACGGTCTTGATAATGCAATTCCTTTCTGGCATATTTTTTTTTCTTTTGATGATAGAAAAATCTGCAAAAAGGATTTCTTTCAATTTGCACTGGGAAGGCCTTGCAGACTAGGGCTCTACTCATGTCGGCCATTCTCATTAAAGCTTTCGTTATTCTGGCCAGGCGAATGCGAGGATGATACCTAGATCCCTCAGACTTGTGATGAACTTAGAGAATATGGCTGAGCAACCCGTTCATGTAAATGAATAAGAAAAAATAATATAAAAAACTTTATAAAAACATACTTTTCTTTTTAAAAAAACGCAAAAACAAACCATTCGTACTAAAATATAAAAAATAATGTTGTTTATGCATGACCAAAAATAAAAGCATGTGGAGCGCTGTATACTTTTTCCTTATCCTATATATTGTAAGCTAATGGCTTGTCACCCAAATCCTAAAGTGCTCTGCAACCAGCCAAACGTAGCATCGTTGCGGGCTAGTATTTATTTGAGGATAAAGACGTTCTTATTAAAACATTATGTTTTAATATACACAATGTGTATATATATTTAACACTGGAATATTGTATTATCACCCGACTTACGTCCCTGTGACAAATTTCATCATTGTATGACGTCGGGAAATGAGTTAAATTAACATTGCAAGATTTGAGGACACCACGAACCATAATGAACTAAAGAAAAATAATGTAAAAATGGAAAGAACGGAGAACAAGAAAGCATGAACTTGGCTGGTTGAATGCAGTGTTGGTTCATTCGAAGAATTTAATCCCCATTTCATGTTTGAATTTTGTGCATATTCAGGGAATTATGAAAAAGAACAACGACTGCACAGAAACTCGCGCTTCTGTTAAACGAAAAGAATCTAAATTTTTTTCATATATATCATTTCAGCTTAACATTTAGAAGTATCATCCACTTATAATAACTATCCAATTCCTTTTTCTAAGTAGATTTTCGTCTTTACTGGATATTTTAACTGTACTTTTCTTTACCATTTTTTTTCTTATCTTTAAAACTCTTTGGTCGTGTTCATGAACCATTTTCATTTCTGTCTCTCCATGTCTCTGTTCGTTCTCAGAAAGGAGTCTTTTCATCCGAACCTCCCACAGTTCATCTCCACATTCCACAGTTGAGCGAACACCCAACCTGAATACTGAACGCTCTGATGAGAGGATATATTGAGAAAAGAGAGGAATGCGATTTCTTTTTCCCTTTTCTTTTCTTTCTAAAGGAAGAAAGTTCTGAACAAAAGACTTTCTTTTATCTTCTTAAGATATTTCTTTTACTTGCCCTTTTCTTCTTTCCCGTTAAATCATTTTAGGGTCGTTTCAATAATTTAAAATTGGAAATAAATTGAAAATAATAATTTATTTTAGACATTTTTTTAACACTGGCTTCGAAATTGATCAATGAAATGAACATTAGAAACATTTCATTACATGACAAACTTACAACCTCTTCATTGTTTAAGTATTCCTTCTACATGAGTGGGTTCGCAAGTTGTTGCCTTTTAGTTAAGGGGTCTAGTTTCGATTCCCGGTGGCAGTGCTCTCAGGGGTCTGGATAGGTTCAAGACGTTTGACCCTAATCTACTCGTGACTCAATAGATTCTACCCGCAAGCCAAGTTAGTCCGATTCTATTCGTTTCAAATCCCTACCCGGGAGAATGGATATTGAACGTAAGGTAAGTGTCGGCAATTTCGTCATGTTTACAAATATGTTATCCACCCCTATTCTCTCTGTTTTGAAGAGGAATCAAAAGATGGTAGCGGTGTTAGGTCACGCATCGCTTAAGAAATATTTTTTCTTACACTCCCACAATTGTTAGTAATACGCATGGGCAGCGTAGTCAGTCACGAAGAAAACGCATGTATAGTTCATCTAATTTTTGCTGCGGTAAGTGAGTTTGTATTTCTTAATTATTAATAATCTGATTCTTATCCCGCGTAGTTCACAGAACTGTTGAAAGTCTTGTGCATAATACAAAGTGTGCAGTTCGTGTTAGTTGTCTGTTCGTGGAGATCGACCCACGTCAGGCATGGTACCGAGACCGAGACAATAGGGTCGAGGAAACGAGACACTATCCATCGAGACGAGACCGAGACTAGAAGCTTTATTTTCATGAATATCGATAATATTAATTTTATGCTTTTGTTGATGTTCCATACTAGAAGAAGTCTTGTGACAATTAGTTTCATTCTGATGAAGTTCATTTAACATTTTATATTGTAGTTTAAAAATATGACTATAAGTTATATAAATAGTCAAGTTATCAATGCCAAACTATTTTCTGTTGTTTTTCAATAATAATATAAAAATGATTCTGGGACGGATAACTACAGACATTTATTTTCTTCTCCCCATGCTTTCCCCCTGCTGGTAGTTTTTTACTTCTATTGACACTCTCTCATTTATGTCAGCTTCTGCTAGACTGATCCCGTAAAGACTGTAAAGCATACGTCAAGAAACCAAACTGTCTAAATTGTAATATAGATCGTTCTACAACATTTACGTATTATATTTTTTTTTTAAATTGAAAGAATTTAGCAATACTAACCGGAACCTTAGAAAAGATGGAGACAATACATAATTTCTACTTATATGGAAACAAGTAAGTCGGGGTTCAGTCGCGGAACAGCTCAACGGCACCTCAACTATCTTCGTAGCCCTGATTTGAAAGTTGTTGATAGACAGACATAGCCATTGTATTATGCTTCCCAGCATTTATTGTTGAAGACATAGGCCCCTCGCCCACTGGCGACATTTTGTCGCTGGAACGGAA
Source organism: Lepisma saccharinum (assembly GCA_022664845.1). Classification (NCBI taxonomy): domain Eukaryota; kingdom Metazoa; phylum Arthropoda; class Insecta; order Zygentoma; family Lepismatidae; genus Lepisma; species Lepisma saccharinum. The sequence goes on along the minus strand of JAGDQP010001427.1, from coordinate 28,161 downwards.
CACAGGGTGTGTTCGTCGCGTCGCTGAAAATCGACACAGACCCTCGACGCGACAGTCTCTGGATTTAACTTCCCATGTAGCGGAAATTGGACACTTTCGCAGCCAGAGACAAAAATATATAAATACTACCTTTAATTATTTTTGTCACTCAAAAAACTGGGGGACTTAGCCCCCCCCCCCCCCGGCCCCAGGCTAGATCTGCCGCTGCCTCCCAGAAACAGTACCTGTACAATGTGTATAAGTAACATAAGTTGAAAAATAAATAAGTTATGGTATATAGCAGCCCGCAATGTATTTACCGATATAATTCTTCTCTTTCGATATCATGTCCTTGAATTCACTGTGGAATGTACTACAAATTGTTTCCCACGTTTTTGTCTTTTCGATTCTGTTTCTGTAGGAACCACTGCTAAATTTCCAAATAGCAGGTTGTGCCTGAATTTCTGCTATAAACGCATCAGTGTCAAAAGCTTCCATTCAGCTCATCATTCTGCACTGCCTGGCTGCTGGAAGAAATCTGAAATAAAGACCCTGTCGCGTCGTCGTCAAGTGGCCTAGTGGGCGAGGGTTTAACGATGACAGTGTCTGTCGCCAGTGGCGGGAGCCCGCGACAGGCCGACTATGGTGTCTCGCTTGTCGCTAAATGGGCAAGGGTTCACGACGACATCCATTGTAACAAATGGGAATTCATTTCTCAGCGACATTCCGGACACAGGAATTTGTTTTGTCGCCGTGTCGGGACACACGAAGTCGCCAAGTGTGCGAGGGTCCTAAATGTTGTATAAAGTTTCCCTGTATGAACGTCTTAGTTTATGCAGCGAACGTCAAATTTCGATGTCATTGGTGAACTTTCGCTGTGACTTCTCCAACAACAACTCAACCACCTTCGTAGCCCTAGTAGTTCCTGAGTCGAAAGTTATCGACAGAAAGACATAATATGCCTTAGACACAGTAAAGTTATTTTTTTTTTTACCAATTAAGCTATGCTTTGCTAACAATGTTGGAATCACATTTTAATCTGATAACACAACTTATTTGAAATACCAATGTGCTTATTTCAGTTTATAAGATTCGCAATGCGCTATTCGAAAGCAGCGCCTACTGGGAACAGACTTCACTATTTCCTTTTTAGGTAGATTTCGAAGAAAATATACCTATTGAGATCGGTACGATATGAAAGTGTATATTTATATTAACACGCTAGCGGCCATAATTTTGAAGATATTTGAACCAAATTTTTATATGTTGTTTCTAGGCTCGGTTAAGTTCGTTAAGGCTGAATGCAAGTAGGTTTTCCCGCCTTTTTCGATTTTCGTTCATGATTCAAATTTGAGTGCACTTAAACAGAAAATAACTTCCACAAACTATAGTTTGTTACATACTTGAATAGTGAATACCATTAATTTGAAATAAAAGTCAACAGAAAATGCAAAACTATGTCAACACACTTTTGGGACATGGAACTGTCCGAAAAGTCTATTGACATAGATTTGAAATTTCTGTTAAGATTTCTTTAAAGATGAAGAAAGTTCATTATTCATGAATAGTTCATTGATTAATGAAAGTTATTTTCTGTTTAATTCCACTCAAATTTGAATAATTGACGAAAAATGAAAAAGGCTGGAAAACCTACTTGGATTCACCCTTAATGAGCAAAATCGGTCGCTATCTTGGATCCAAAATGGCCGCCGAACCCATTGTTGTATAGAATACACAGCCTAAACCGCTGGGGCTATTGAAATCAAATTTGGCATAAAGGTACAACATCACTTTTTGATTATGAAAATGTTACCTAATGAGTTCAAAGACGCCATCTTGGATCCAAATGGCGGACCTAAAAATCCATTTTCCACACCGTTTGAGTTAGAGATACGAAATTTGGCATAAAGGTGCATTATGACGAGTAGCTTAGGGAAATATCACAACATTTGGGAAAAGTCGCCATCTTGGATCCAAAATGACCGCCCAAAATCCCATTTTGCACACCGTTTGAGCTGGATAAATGAAATTTTACTTGAAGTTGTACTATCACAAGTAGGTCACGACAAAATAAGAAAACTTTCAAAAAGTCGTCAACTTGGATCCAAAATGGCCGCCCCAAAAACCCAATTTCCAAATCATTGAAGGTAGAGAAACGAAATTTTCAATGAAGGTGTATGACCAAGAGTAGGTTACAATAAATGGGGAAAATCTTCCCTTTGGGGGCGCAGTCAACCGTGGGAGGGTGAAGATGTACTCCGTGGTGGTGTAGTGCTGCAGGGAGATTTTGGTTAAGATAAAGGAGGCGCATCCTCTCAAAAGCACTGAAGTTGGGGGGCGAGCCCCGGCTCCCAGCGAAACTTCGAAATCTACCTCAGCCTGTAGGCCTACCGAAAGGGATTTTTTTGCTTTAATGTATAGACCTTCAACTGTAATCCATATCTTTAAATTGATTCTTTTAATCACTCTAGACCAGTATTATAAACTAATATATTCGTGTGGCGGTGGTGTTCGGTAGATGATATTTTAGATTTCTCTGTGTTTGATTATTTCCTAGCAATAAAGTTCACCTTTCCTTGTACAAAAGTAAAATTTCTGTCTCGTACTGCACACTGTAAAAAATTTGTTAACCTTGGCAGGGTCAGCACCTTTCACTGTGGACCAAGCGGGGGGGCGGATGTCCACTGTAATAATGTATTCAACTCAATGTCAAAATCATGGCTCTCAATCTCACTTACCGCTTCTTCTAGGCCACTTTCCTATCGATCTTCACTCACATCAGAAAGTTCATCTGCTATTTCTCTTTCCGACAAATACTTAATCATTATTTCTTATATAATACCTCAAAACTTTAAAAAATCTTCTCACAACCTGTACAACTGTTCTTAAAATCAGTGTTATCCATCCACAGCTAATAGTTGTCACGTCCACGGGATCACGCCTCAATGCGGGTCAGTGACAGTTGTCACCGGCGTGCCTAGTAGATGGCGCGCGACGTTGTGAACTTTCATAAATCGAGTTCTTTATCATCTTAATTATTATTAATGGTTTTAAGTGAAACTAAAGTGTCATAAAGACTTGACAGCAACTGAAGATTCTTTAATAAAAACTATTCATAATATATGTATTATTCTAGGCAAAAAAAACAATGTTTGCTTCAGTTTATTGTACTAGTCAGCATAACCTGGCGAAGCAGGTTCTGCTCTTAGAACAACGTACAAACAGAAATATACGTGCACCAACTGTTGAACGGTTAGTTTATTTTAATTGATGTTCCACCTTGTCCCATTTCGAGAGGTTTTGCTAGTTTCTTGGTAAATGCGAAAGGCTGTCCCTTGGGATCTCAAGGGACACTCACTTCTTCGAAATTTGAGAGAGGAGATCTCTTGTTGAATGCGAGAGAGCGATTAATTCGAGACGGTAACATTATCTTGGTGAATGCGAGAGGCTGTCCCTTGCTATTCTGAGGGACCCCCGTATCTTGGTTAGCCCGAGAGATCAGTCAACTCTTGGCGAGAGATTTCCTTTGGTGCGGGAATCTCTTATTCTTTGAAGAAGTCAGCGAGGGAACTCATTTCTTCTCTTGGGGAAAACCACGTATGTTGTAGTGGCCAACCGGACGCCTTGAATCACCGACAGATCGTGGCAAGATTAGAGATAGACGTCTATTGCTTCCAATGGAAAACTTCTGTAGCCAAGAATCATCACCCGTGTTGTTGCCGGCTTTTCTGGCATCTAAGGGTTCGTCGCCTGTGGTTCTCAACGAGGAATTGCTGAGCATCTTCTCGCCGCCAGCGGGAGCTGTCAAACCACATTTCCGGATTTCTAGAGGTGGATCTCCTGCCATCAACCTTTGTAGTAGTTTTGAGACTACTACCGTTCGGTAAAGTCCTGTAACTACTATTGGCACTCGAAGCAGGGATGAAGGAACCGTCATATATGGAGCCCGAGCAGGGACCCGATGGGGCCGCCCCTACGCCCTAGGGGGCGCAGCAGGTCCATAGCCTTGGGACGATGGATGAAGAAAAACTGAAACAAGACACTAGAACGCTGAAGACATGAAGAAAATCAAGCTTGCAGAGTCTGGAGCTAACGACCTGGAAGCAAGGAAGAAAATCTGCCACCGATGTCAGAGAGAATTTCCTGTAGTGGAGGAAAGTGAGAGCTGTGAGATCACCGAAAGTACATGGATGTGTGAGGATTTTACACAGATTAACCCAAGAGACGATGAGGAATGAAAAGGAGCAGAGTGTGAAAAGTCGAAAACCAGTGGAGCATTAAACGAAGATATGTTGAAAGCAATGGGTACATTAATGAAGGAGATGTCCCAGAGTATACGTGAAATGAATGACAAGATGAGTGAAAACTCCAAGATCACACGTGACATGAAGGATCGAGAGAATGAAGGAGAACTCAAGTCAACTAGAGGAGAGGATGTGCCAGAGTATAGGTGAAATGAAGGAGGAGATGAATGAGAATATGGAAGTAAACTCAAGTACAATAGAGGCAAACTTAAGTAAATTGGTGAAGGAGAATCAGATTGGTCGGATTGCAGAAGAGTTAAAAGATGTAGTAAAAATTGTCATACCGCAGGTGAAAGATGAAGTGAAGCAATTACACCAAAAGCAGAATGAACTAGAAAATTGGGTTCAGAAGTTTCAAAAGGGTCAACTGGCGATTCAAATGAGGGAAGAAAAAGCTCAAACCAAGCCAGAAGTAATAATTGAAGAAAAGCTTGTGGAAATGAGAGCTACGGAAGAACAAACCCAGAAGAAACTTGGAGTTATTGAAGAAAAAGTTGAGGCAGTGAAAACCCAGCCTCAATCACACATGGAGTCAAGTATACAAGAGGTCGAGGCAAAAATGCAGAAGTTAACGGAAACCAGGGAGGAAAGCTTGCGACGTAATAAGGAGAAACATATGGCGATACCTTCGATATCAGTCAGTTGCACTTTCGAAGAAGTCTCTAATGATCGGGAGGAATCTAGAGCTGATGACACGGAAGAAGAGACCTCATTTAGGGAGACTAGACAAAAGAAGGTAAGCAAAAGGAAATGTGTCAAACACGAATTTTCATGCAAACGTAGGAAATCTATATCGATGAACGAGCAACACCAAATCAAAGGGAAATCTGAGGATGATTCCGATGAAAGTGGGTATTCAGGACCTAGTAGCCCTATTCTGTCATCTGGTAACGACAGATCCAGAGTTTTACGCCAGGCTTGGACTAGTGTCTTTTCCATTTTTTACACAACAAGGAAACTGTAACACGTAACCGAAAATTACAAACATCAAATCCAACCAACGATACACGTCGTATTATCACAACAATTAACTGTATAAAGCAATGAAAGAATAACCAAAGTACTCAAGTAAGTAACTTACTCAGCAGTACGTATACGAGAATAACTTTTTAGTTTGGATAGAGATACACAGAGCTAACACCTGAACCCGACCTGGACTCTCCTTCATCGTGTTCTAAAAGCAAGCTTGAAACATGATACATGGGATATTTTAGGCATATACATTTCCTTCTCTATAGTATGTTAGTTCGTTGCTTCTCTTAAAACTCTACACAGAAAAAAAGCCCTGGTAAATCCAGCTATATTTGCATTGCTAAGCTGTATTGTTAAAATTTATAGTAATAGTAACCATAATTTTGCTACGGTAACGATACTCTTGTGCTAAGTTGACTATATCTGGTGTTGTATGGTTGTGATTCCTAAACAATTATTGCTGAATGTTACATTGCTGGGAGAATCATATGTATGGCTAATTGAACGATATTCCTTCATGACCTACAAGTCTGACAATATATTTATTGCTGTTCGAATACTACTGTATGGTTGTTAGAAGCGCACGCGCAAAAAACGTAAGAAATATGGTCACTGTAACTATATTTACCTGTGATTGTGGGTTTGGAAGCCACCTTTGTTCGTTCGAGACAAATTACAAGATTGTATGAGGAGTAGCTAACGATGACAAGGAAAAGTGAATATCTTGGGGATTTATATTCTTACTTGAAAATGTTAACGGCGAGTGTAAAGTATAGCATGTTATTGTTTATGAATGACCCACCAATTGAGGCATACGAGCCCAATGCTTACGTCAGTTACATAAGATGATCTTGGAGCAATGCATATTGTCACAACAATAAAATATCGTACCCATAAAACAATATGATTGGAGTAATCATAAAATCATATTTGTCGTAGTTGAAGTTGGGACAGCAATACTATGGGTTGCAAATACAATTCAAGTCTCGCTAATCGTGTATTGTCATTATGACAATACATATGGTTAGGTGTATTGTCATAATTTCAATAAACTACTGTGAACAATATTTTATAGTACAACTCCTATTTCAAGTTAAATTAGCAAGATGTTTTGTTAGCATTATAGCTAATTATATAATAATGCATAGTTGAATTACGACAACTATATATATTGTTAGAAATTGACCTAGAGTACTATACAGTATTGTTGTGCTAACTGTACATAAGTTATAACGACAACGCCGTATCAAACAATATTGTTGTGGTAACTATACATATAGTTATAACGACGATGTCGTACCATACAGTATTGTTGTGGTAACTATGCATATAGTTAGAACGGTAATGTATTGTTGTTACAACTACCTAGGTATATGTATAGTTCAACAGCAATAGTGCCTAGGTATATGTATACTGGTACCCTAGGTGAATTTCTAGCAATACATATACCGGTAGTTGTCGTAACTATATAGTATGGTCAGACATAATTCCCCATAGTTTATTCAACTATACATTGTTGTAAAATTAGCTATAATGATAAATCGTTTACCATAAAATATTGTTCACATTATTGCAATTATGACAATACACCTAACCATGTGTATTGTCATAATGACAATAAACGATTACCGAGACTTGTATTTGCAACCCATAGTATTGCTGTCCCAATTTCAACTATGACAATAACTCCAACCATATTATTTTTTGAGTGTACTGAAAGAAACAAATTCACGGATAGAAACAAAAAACCATCATTCGGGTCAACTTTATAGCTATATATTTTGCTGTTTTATAATTTTAAGTTAATGTCAGAAGCTGTAGATTTCCTTAAACTCTCGTGAGTGGTCGTATTAATCTATTTTTTAGAAATATCTAGCTTCAGTTAACTCCGGAGTGCAAACGCATGTAACATCAAGCATGAAATATTCTTAGTATAATTGCGACTTCCCATTTATTTTTCGTCATTTCCCTTCTTTGTAAATAAAACTATGTCTATTTCCCTTGCAGTAGAACAGGAAAAAACAAATATTCAAGTAGAATAGAAAATATATTCTGTCATCTTGCTTCCGAAGCTGAAAATAAAGTTCTCTCTCACTGTTGCCAAAAGAATGCAGTACAATAAAGAAGAGTCTACAATAAGAAGTTTGCAATGATGAATTTAGTAAATGACAAGGGAAATAGTCCTGAAGCTCAACTTGAGAGTAAATAACAAATGAAAACGCAAAATGAGACTAACGTTTTGTATTTTAACTTGCGGAAAAGTATACAAGTATGTATCTATCTTTTCTCCACAGTCAAAGAGGATAAAAAACAGACAAGAAGTCTCCCGCTGTTCCTTCAATGGAAAGTATTAATATCAGCTTGTTCATTTAAACCCATCCGCACAGAAAGTATATCTGCACTCTTCTCATTGTCATCCTCTATAATACGAGAGAGAAAAGAGACAGGAAGAAGAAGTAAAAGAAGGAGAAACTGAAAGAACATAATGATGATGAGGAAACAGAAATGAGAAAAATGAGTAGAAAAATTGGAAGAAAAATAGAACAAGAAAGTCATGGTTGAAAATATCCCACACAGACACACCTCGGGGCTGAAACGGAGTAGAGGCAATAAGAAAAGCGAGAAAAATTGTCATAGCTCTGTCTTTTGGAGCTTGTGCACTAATATTCTGTGTATAAAAAGATAAAAAGTCACCAAGATCAAAATCTTCCATAATAATTTATGCTTGAGGCGAACTTGAGATTGTCAGAATTTTCATGAGAAGGAAAGGGAGAGAATATTCCATTTTATTTCTTCTTGTTTTTTTTTTTTTTTTTTTTTTCCTGTTTCCACTGTCTTTACTTCCAGCTCTTCATCATCTCATCTATCTCGTCCGTTCTTTCTGTCTTGACTATCTTGGTGGACATAATATCTGCAGGGAACCCTGCATAAAAATATCATCCAACCTCAATCATAGCTGTAAAAGACGAACGAACACGAATAATAACACATTCTAAAAAGAATAAAAACGGGGAGCTTGATATGGCAAAGAGGGAAAATGTTTGATGAGACAATGTTTGCGGATATGATTATGACCATGTCAACCACACGAATTTCGAGGAAACCGCTGAAAGCTACAAATGAATACAATTTTCTAAGGTGACCTTCCTTTATCCTCTACATGGAAAGTGTTGCAAACATAGATGGTTCAGTACCATATCTTGCTCATAATTCCAGGAAATAGAACTCTGTCTCTCAAGATAGTTGTACCGAAATCTACCTTCTCTCACTGAAACATGTTGAGCCATTTCAAATCCCAACTGTATGAAATATTTCCGAAGATTTGTATGTCCAGTTTCGCTTGCTTATAGAGAAAGAAATAACGCAATTGAATTTATTTAAGATCTTTAGACATCTATGGCTCAGGTCAGATAAGGGTACGGAAAGTGATGTGGGGAGGAATCGGCGAGAGGTACCATCCCTGCATTTATCTGGTGTGACAGGAAAAAGCGTGGAAAAACTTGTGAGGGTGATCGGCCTCTGATATCGAACCCAGGACCTCCCGAATGCGAAGCCAACACTTTACCAACTGATCTACGGGCGCTCGGTATGGGGGCCGCGGTGGCTCAATTGGTAGAGCGCTCACCTCTGGCACTTGGAGTCGTCAGATCGATCCCTGCTCATGCCATGTGGACTTTGTGGTGGGCAAACACCGTGTGCATGGGTTTTCTTGGGGTTCTCCCGTTTCCTCCCTCTTTCTTCATACCAATTTATCTCATCATCATTAATCCGGCCTGAGCCAAAGTTGTCTAAATGCCTTAAAAATTAAATTAAAATTAAACATGAATCATGGTAGGGAAGCAAACAAAACAAATTTTACTTTTAGTCTTGGCTTACCTCTCTTTTGAATCTGGTTAAGACCTTTAGGCAACTTTGGATCAGCAGAGTGGATGATAATGGAAGGATTAGTGGAATGAAGAAAGTGGGAGGAAACGGGAGAACCCCGAGAGAAACCACGCACCACAATACTCATAGCACGAGCTGGGAGTCGAACCACAGACCTCAGGCACCAGAGATGAACGCTCTACCACTCAATCCCCGCAGTCCTGATTGACTAACTCTCATTTGCAATCATGGATAAAGATTACTAAAACAAGCTTTAGGAAACCATATCATCAATATCTCTAACTTTTACAGTACATGTATTAAAATAACTTCAGGTGTTCGGTGTACACTTCGATGAAATACAGTCATATGTTTAAAATTAGTACTCGGTGTCGGTGCAAGAAAATAGTATGAACATACTTTAGTATTTTTAAATCCAATGAACCCTCACTGACCAAAACATTTACAGCGAAAGTGAACAATGAAACAGACAGGAGAAATACATAGGTGTCATGTCTTGGGAATTGAAAAGCGTCTGAAATTCACTCAGAATGGCGATCCTAGGCATAGTTCGAACCCACATGACTTCTCAATACTGCTTTGCAAATGATATCCACACATTTTTGGGTTGGTATGTTTAATGTGTGGGGAAATACACAGACTTATCTAATGCACGCACACGACAACTTAAGTCATATATCAATTATTCGTGTGTCGCGACGCTTAGAGAATTCGGAACATGCAAATATTGTCAGGCATTAGAAACATCATTCAATATACTTCCTTATTCAGAATTAACAGCAACTTGTACTTCGTAATATTATGATAATTATTAACTTTGCAGATATACACCCATTACCCTACATCAGTTTCCATGAATGTAGCAACTGATGGTGGACAATTTGATCTGGCAAGCAATCGGCTTTCCAATTCAGCCTTAAAACGTTCTATTTAGTTAACAAAGGACACTATCAAGAAGTGAGCTTTGAAAGCAGAATTTTAGGCCCAATCAAAATAGATCATAATACCACAAAATACATAATAATTCTGCTGAACTGCAGAAGTAACTAAGATATTCAAGTTTTTGTTGGGGGGAGGGGGATATCAAAATTTGAATTTAAAAAAATGCAATAATTTGAAAAAAATCTAAGCAATTTTGTTTCTTTTTTTTAAATTAACATCCTGGAATATTCTATAACAAATTTTCAGAATACTCTACAATATATATTATATGATAAGAAAGAGGCTGTTCAAAAGAAACAGAACTTTAAAAAACATGAAAATGATAATACACACCACGAGGGTCTTTCAAAGTACTCCTCTCAACTGTTCACGCACCACTCCCAGCCTTTTTCCAGTTCTGGAATGTCTGCTGGAACTCTAGTTTTGAAATGGCACGAAGGTCCAATAGTGGTTCTCCTGGATCTACTCTATGGTCTGAATCTACAACCTTTGAGGATTGGTTTCAACTTAGGGGAAGTGAAGAAAGTCGGCTGGTCCCAAATCAGGAAAAGAGGCCAGATGTTGGACAATAAGTGTCTGGTGTCAAAGGATCCCGAACAACGAATGATGAATGGGAACGTGCATTATTGTGATGAACCATTCAGGACTTGTCCTTCGACATTTTTTACCTCTTATGCTGCACCTTTCTTCGTAATCGTTGCAAGATGTTAACGTAGAATGCTGCATTTACTGTAAAACCACGTGGAACAAACTCCGAATAGACTATGCTCTGCCAGTCAAAGAAGACGATTAACACAACTTTGACGTTGGATTTACTCATTTGTGGTTCTTTGAGCCGTGGTGAGGATCGTCTGAACCACTGTGACGAGTTTCTTGATCATACTCGTACCCACGTTTCATATCAGTGATCACCAGCTTTCGGATGATACCAGTTCGCACGGATGACTTCCTGCATCCGTTCCATGTCATCGATGTCGGTAGGTGTGAACAGCCGTCTGGATTTTGCGTCGTCCTCGGTAGAGGTTCGACTCAATTTGAAGCGTCTGTACCATTCGTAATATTGTGTTCGACTCAAACATTCCTCATCCAACTTCATACTACATGCTGAAGATTGAAAAATTTGTGGAATTTGACACAGAATGGCGCACATATTCGCTGCTCTTCTAGTTGCTTCATGGTCGGGTAACTGACAATCGCTGCGGGCAGTCAACACACCTGCACTTAACGCGCTCTACTGCGTTACTCCAGCAGTCCAGCTAGCATTGCAATAAGTTTGGAAACTGGGTTAGTTAATGTCTAAGGACACCGCTAGTCACCGCCACTTTTGACGCTCTTCAACGTTAATATTTATATCGAAGCTTTACAATAAAAGTTTGGTTTAGTTTTTAACGGCATTTGTATTAATAATGAAACAGTTTTAAGACAGGAGAGTCTTCTATAAGTATTATCCTTTGTTTAAAGAAAACTTTAATACGGATAAATCCGTACGATAAACTTTGGTAAACATTATTTTATGCGCCATTTTAGTAACTATGGACTTCGACCCGTCACGATCATATGAGTTCAATGAAGTTTAACATCCATAAATGTCCATGGATAGGCGGGATTCGAACTCACAATCTCAAGAAAGATGACTCAGAGCCTTATCCCACAGAACTACCGGTGTACGACTACGGTAACTTTTTTTTTATTATCATAAATTTCGATAGTATTTCGCTTTTTGTGAAGATAACTTACGCCGGATAAGCCAATCAGAGATGTCCAGGAACTTTTGGCAAAATAATGTATTTAGTATGATTATTAGGAAGCCTTTTCTGGCTTTAAAACTGGGACATATCCAATGTATGTAATATAGAAAAGAATTTTTGAAATGTTTGCCTTCCTCAAATGGTCAAACGATGAAAAGAGAAAGTAATTATCACTACACTCACAAACATAATGATATAACAGAAAAAGATAACAAGACTATTCTAAAAAATTTATTTCCAAGTGACCGCTGAAAACATTTGATGGCAGAACCATCTACAGAACCTAATAAATGAATATCAATGGGAGATTTTGTATGTGGATAAATGAAATTAAAATATTGATTATAGGATAGATTCTAGACGTCTTCTCCGTATGGCATGTAGTGGATGCCCGTAGAACACAATTCAAGCATCTAATACTGTAACACGGTGTTCCCCAACCTGGGGTCCGCAACACTTTGTCATGTAACGAGAATTTACTTCCCGATATTTACATCATCATATTATACAGATTTCCTTTTATAAAGACCACGAAAGCCAATTAATAATCGAACTCAACAAACCCAAAGCAATACAGTAAATAAAGTGAATGAACAACATTTAATGGTCTGATATGAAGCGTACAGGGGGAATGTGGATGAAGGGAGATTTCTCGCAAAACGCACGTTAAAGACCAATTCCCTCATTTACTCCCGTGTGTTTCATATTCTTAAAACAGTTATAACTTAATTTTTTGAGCTTTTGTATCAACATTTTCTGAGAGGTTAGCTGTCTTTGTGTAGTACTTGTTACGAGTAGAAACCCATTTTTTAAATAAAAATAAACTGTACAAAAAATTCTTGGTTTGTAAGCCCTGTGTAAGCTGTGCACCATAATTGAAAACAAGGAAATAGTCTGAATTTCTGTTAATTGCTTCTCAATGCTTTTATCGGTTTTGTCGTGAAGTGGCGATTCATCCAAACTCTTTTGTTGAAGCTCAAGAGAAGTTAAAAGGAGGGACGTGCGACGACAGAAACATGAAAACCTTTAACTTCACCACCGCTTGCAGCCCTTTAGTCATCGCCAGAATCTCTCTTAACTGAAAAAATTTCACTGCATTGTGTAACGAGACGAGAAGAGATCACGAACATTACATTTTGAAGTAAGCTGACTATCTCGTGGAAGAGTCCTGACACGCTTATTCGAGGTCGTGATGAGGTGAGACTTTTCTGGTTGATACAAAATTAGAACTAAAACTAAAGATCCATCTAAGTTATTTTTCTTGGATTTCGGCAATTGCTTATTAGTCAGATATTTTCTCATTTCTGAATACATTAAATTCAAGGTTCCAGTTTCAATGTAAACTGACAAAATGAAAAGGCTTCACGTTGAGCTCTCCGAATCGACAGTAAGGAATACGATTTCTTTCCCAAGCTGAACGATTTTCTGTCGGCAAGTGAAACGAAACTTTCGAATTAAAATTTGGGAACATGAAGGAGCATTTGCTTTCTTTGGATTCTCAGCTGAGAGATTAACTTCCAGTTCCCCGTGAGAGAAACAATTGGATGAAGAACCTTCTTTCCAAACAATAAAAATTAGTTTTCACCAAATGAAGACCAGCTTATTGAGTTGTCCTGCGATTGCTTCTTGAAGATGATACTTCCCAGTTTGTGTTTACTAGGAACGGTAGACTTTTGGATTTATCCGCGGTGTTTGTATTCTGATGTTTCGAGAAAGGGAATTTCACATCTGATGTCTTTCGGGACTACCTGTCAACATTTTCTGTACCTGTTTGTATGAAAAATAAGTACGGAAAGAGACTTGATATCCAACCAGATTTGCGCCTGAAAGTATCTACTTTGAAGCCACACATGGAAATGTTGACGGACGCAAAACAACTGCCATCACATTGAAAGATAGTAAGCAAACAAACTCAATAGTTTTTACTATTATTGCTATTAATTCGCGTATTGCAGTATTGTTAGCAAAGTGTATTCAATTGTGCTTTCATGTATTGAAATTGTACGTCTTTTTTAAGCTATAGATAACGAAAAAAAAATCTACTGATACTTTATGTATAATGTTTTCCTTGGTTGTAGGAGCAGGGATCCGCAAAAAAAACTAGTAAGTAATCAAGGAGTCCGTAACCTGCAAAAGGTTGGGAAACACTGCTGTAACACTGCCTGTAGAGAAAAATTTTATTCAATTTTTACTTTGGTCAGATAATCAAATTACTGTTTTAAGACTGCTCTGACAGTGAGTTGAGTTAGGCAACTGAACGAAAGCGTTTAGAATATAAAGTTGAATACCACTATGATTTTTTTCATATATTTGTGATATCTATATAGTTTTAACTGACACTAATGTAAAAACAATCTATTTTAGAGCAATGTAAAGCTCTGGAGGTGATGCCATAAAGAAAATTACCATTTGGGACAATCCTTAGAACAGAACACCGATAACAAGTTAATTGTATTCTAGTTAAAAGTCCAAGCAAAGATTTGTATCAGTGTAATAAACCTATGGTTTTCGTACACCATTCAATAGCTCATTTCTAAAGCAAATACTGGATGAAATACCACTGGCGATACTTCCATAATAATAATTAAATATTCTGGTTAGCAACACTGTCTGGAAGTATAGTTCAAGACGTTGGATTAGGCCATCGAAAGACCCTTTGAGAAACCGTACACTGTCATTTAGGAGAAAGAGGAGGTGAAAAGGAAAAAAAATAACTGAGAAAGAAAATGTGAAGTGTCATCTCTTAGCTATCAGGGAAACTTTCATGATAACTACGTCAAATCTATGCGAAATCTATGGCTACAGTCGATGTTGCTAGTGGATGTGAACGTGAAGACTCATGGGTGTGAGATGAAAAGAAAAATCATGGATGTGGAAGGAAAAAGTGTTAGGAACAAATCGAGCCTTTACTTCGATGAGATGGACGTGTTAAAAGAAAACGACCTCCCGCAAATCTTTCATTGATGTCCGTCCATCGTTCCCTAAATTTCTTCTTCACCAAAAGGTTTGTCTTTCCTTCCTCCACTTCTTCTACTTGGTTTTCTCTTCATAGTTCTTTTTCCTTTGCCCTAAGCGGCATTTTTCCCCCGTGTTTTCTTCTTTTGGTCTTATGTCATCAACAGTGAACTGGAGGAGATATTTTGTGTAGATGAGAGAGAGAGAGACAAGAGGGGGGAAACCAAACGAGGGAGAGAAAAGAACATCAAAAGACAAACGGTGTGGAAACGATGGTTTGATCTTTTTACAGTATTTTTTTTCTTCTTTCTCTCTCTTTTGGTGTGTAACTATGACACGCATCAGCTAGTCGGAAGAAGCAAAACCGTTCCTTGTCCCCTCCTTGATGACGACGGCTCCTGCTTCTCCTGTACCTCCACCGTATATGTAACTAAATATACCGACTTGCTGAATACAGAATACGTTTACAGACTCAGCATCTTGTCACGACGAGGGTCGATTTGTTTTAGTTTTTCTTCCATAATTAAAGTGTCATATTTTGTCCTCACATAGATAATTTGATTGCATGGCTTGGTGGATTTCTCTCGAGTCAACTTTACGGTAGTTCTACGTTTAGTCGAAAAGAAAGCATCTCTCTAAATCTGAAAGAATAACGTAACTCCGATTCATCTCTTTAAAATTTGCACTTGAAACAAGACACAATTCTGAGTCAATTACTGTTTTTAAAAATATCAGTTAACTGGCATTTGTTCTTATTGTTATTTTATCCCTCTTTGGAGTTAGAGGACAATCAGAATGATGGATATTGAACACGTGCAGCTTGCTGTAAATTGAGTGAATTTTGTGTGTAAAAATTCGAAACGCTGAAAACGTAATTGTGTATTTAGTCATGCTCATTGGCACCAGTTTCAAGTTTAAGTTTGATTGAAAGAACTTCCCCCCTGACTTTTCTTGTTCTGACAAGCAAAACAGACTGATAGGGAAGAAAGAAGTATATATATTTTTTTCCTCCGTTATGGTTAGAATGTCAAAGTGCACATGCAAATTCTGGCCAATCGAAGGCAATTACTTTGGGATATATCGATTATATAAAAGTCAAAAACTACCTCTGTTCGATCCCAACTCATTTCATGTGGGTTTTGATGCTCGTGGGTTTCCTCGCGATTCTCCCGTTTCCTCGCACTTTCTTCATCCCAGCAATTCTCCCATCATTATCCATTTGATCTGAGCCAAAGTTGCCTAAAAGCCAAATTCAAAAACCAAGTGGCAATCCCGAACATATTATCTAGACCAGGCGTGGCCAACTTCTTTCTATACGGGAGCCAATATATCATGAGTGGTAGCGTCACGGGTCGCAAACTTTTAGACAGAACTTTAAGAAAAACAAACGGGATTTTTTTCAAGGTTATAGTTATAGGAATTTAATTAGCATCGTTGTTAAATAATTTTACTACTTGATTTAAATACAAATTATTATTAATTTTACATGTAACACAAATTAATGAGAGGAGTGTGGGCATTCATGTGCAGCATAAAGCTCACCACGCTCAATTTTGACTTATGATGACCATATTCGTAACAAACCCTGAAGTTTGTTGGTTGCTTTGTGGCGATTTAACCACCCTTACAGTAGAGAACGCGCATTCACATATGTATGCACTTCCAAACATAGATGTAATCCTCAAGCTGAAACCAATCAATGCAAGATGTTTTCTCCGTGGAACAATTTTTTAAAAGTCAATGACTCCTCCCTTGACTGGAAAAAAAATGTAACTTTGAAGGTCACATTACTCCAATTGAATAGTGTCTTGCTGCTCTGAAATGTCGCATTTCAATTAAAACGAACACATTTTCGCTATTTCCATTTCTCGCTCTCTTTACTAATATCGGAATTGTCCCACGGTACCGGACTTTGAATCAATCTGTATAATTTAATATAGATTTTTATCTCGCGGCGGGCCACACAAACGTACATTACGGGCCGCATAAGGCCCGCGGGCCTGCTGTTCGCCACCTCTGATCTAGACTTGGGGATTCAATTTGTATGTATCGTTAATACTTACTCGCCAGATAACCTTTCTCAATATCCACATTGTTTTATACACTGGTATCCAAGATGTAATTGTTCACTTGAGCCATATATACCTGTTAAACCCAAAGTAAATTCACTAAATATTTTTTTAAAAAAACTGTAATTTTGAGCAGTTTTCAGTCCAGAGGACGTATATGCGCATGCGCGATAGTCCTTTTTCCTAAGCACCTAAATAAAATTGCCGTATACCTACTGCTAGTGGTCTGTGTGGCATTTGCTCATCCTCTTTGCTACTTTCTGTCAGCGCCAACAACATAACTTAGATAGTTTACGTCTCCCTTTCCAGCAACCATGTGGTTCCTCTCTCTGTTTTCAACTTTATTTGCCCAATTTCCTCCCATGTGCTGCTTAATTATGTGTCGTTATCTGTGGCAGAGAGAGAAAGAGAAGTCAAACGATAGTGCACATGTGTGTGTGTGTCTGTGTGTGTTATTTAGAACCGTATCCACTTTGAATTACTCCCCAATTGCTGTATCTCAATTTTCTACTTCTCATTCCATCGCTTCTACTACCTCCACTCTCCACCTCTCAGTTTCATTTTAGTTACCCTGCCTCCATCTTCTTCTGCTCCCACTTTGCTATCAGCTTCCACGAAGCACAATGAAACTGTCGTTAAAGTAATCAGCATTTCATTACCGTAGTAACTACAAGCCAATTACCCCGATGCCAGTCACTAGACGAATCACTGGACCCTTGGGAACAGCATCCACCACCACTACCACCAGTGACAACAACATCCACCACGTCACTCAGATGCGATTGAGCTAAGTGGATATAACACCATCTGGGGAACTGTTTTTTAACCCTTCTTCTTCCTGAACGAGTCACCTTACACTGTTTCTACACCGAAATTGTTTTGACCTATGCCTTTAAATTGGTCTGTTTCACGGTAGAGATTAGAGCACAGGTTTTGATTTCTTCGTTGTGGTATGAAATTTCTGTTACTTGAATTCTAATGACAAAGAAATTTTCTTCGTTTTTTATCATACCTATCAATTAACTTCAATTTTAATGGGTACCTAAACTGAGAGCTTCAAACTATTAATCCTCTCCCGGGAGAAAATTGCAATAAAGTTTAAATGTCAAGTGTGCCAATCTATTTTGTTTTAAACTTTTAAAGCCTTTAGGCAATTCTGGCTCTGGCTGGTGTCAATCTAAAAGTAAAGGTCTTTCTGGCCATGTTCAAGATTGCATAATGATATTAAGAATATTTATACCATCAAAGTACTGGGAGAATTGTCTGATGATATATGGCAATGGACCGGTAGAACCATACATTTCCTTCGTACAAAATTAAAATCTCAATAGAAAACTTAATTTGGATGGTAGAAGTACATTCTTATAAAATAACATCGACCAATAGTTACATAAAACTACCGATGAACTGCACATAATATTCACTAGGTTCATTCCACGTCAATTCAACACAGCTTCTCCACCTCATTATCTCAGATTTCTATGATTTTTGGTTAATTACTTGTGCCCGTAGAGTAGGTCAAAAACGTTTTTCTTTTTTCTTTTTTAGATTTTTTTGACGCAAGGTGTTTTGTTCTATTAGCGTTCAAAGACCACGTATTGTTAATTCACAAAACTTCTTATTACTCAACAATGCCTACTGCTAGAGAGTTTAGAGACGACTCATTTTAAAGCTCTTGCAATAAGCTTTCGTTTGACATGTCATGTGATAGAATTGAAAAAAAAAAAGTTTGTTCCCCACAAATTATCCCGAGATTTTCAAATTTGATTTTCTCAAAATCAGACATCTCAAAAATCTTCAAAAATTGTTATATGTTGGTCATACTTTCTTACAGCTACCACGAAAATTATAGTTTGGGATGATAATGGGATCGCAAGATAAAAAAAAAATCGTGATATGCCTGCGGAGGAAAAGCACTTATTAAGATTTTGAATTTTATTTATGGCCTTTTTGTGACTCAAGCTGGTATAGGGTAGGGGAAAGGATGAAAAAGGAAGTTGGCCAGAGCCTAATTTCAGAGTGCCATCCCGATATTTACCGGTGTGACTGACAAAAAACTCAGGGTCCACTTTATGCGTGTTGCAAAATAATAGCGACAAAACATCCTTGCTAGACTCCCGACATGAAAATAAGAAAAATAGCATAGACCATGGATGGTCCACAAATGTTTCGTTTCGGTGCTATAGGCCACCGAAAGCGTAGGAAAATGAAATATAGAACTTAATATTTCCAATATCATTAAGAGTACAACTGAGTAGGTATGGTACCTTCAAAGATTTCAATCCTCCTTTATCCAAAAATATACAGATTCCAAAATTGTGCAACGGATGCGCAAGGGATTCCCCGAAGAAATAGGGGAATACCAGACATTCTCCGAAGTAAATAGTGGGTCGAAACAAGTATGAATGAGATTTCTTTCCCTATCATTACAGATGATAGACGTTATCAACGCCATCTAACAGGACGGCAGTCTCTTTTACTGATAAATAAAACATTCATTCATTCATACTTACTTCTTTTGTTATGCAACCGCGAATTATTATTTTTTTTAAATCGTCCAGTAAAGGAAAGCTACTTGAGATATCAACCTGGCCCAAACGAATTATTATTACCTGGTGGAAATTTGTTGCATTTGTACCGACCAGAACTTTCACTTGTGCACAGCAAATGCATGATCTTAGAAATCAGGCTAGCATATTTTTTTAATGTTGTATTTCTCCACAAACTAATTCCCAACTAGTTATTTTGTTGTGTTGAGTATATAATTTTAAAATATTCGTTGTACTACAAAACTTGTGAACCGAACCTTAAAAAAAGGGTTACTTGAGCCCAGACTGGCTGTGCTTGCATTCAAATTCAACACGGGTTCAAGAGGCCTGCATTGTATTAAAGTTATTATAAGAAGAATGTATTGTATGTTATGCTCAGGGATGTAATTAGGGAGGTCCGCTGGAGGTCCAACCCCCGCGTAATGATGTGAATTTTGTATACATTGTGCACACAGTGGCATGGAGAAGAAATTCCGCGGATTATTCAAGACATAAAAGAAGATGGTGTACTAATAGACTACATGGAGCCCAATAAAAGACGTGCAAGTGACCGACAACAAAAGGGCATTATTTTGCAAGTGAGATGGTATTGTTTTCAAAACTGACCCACCAAAAAAGTGCTTAAAATAAGTATTTTTTATCTGGCTACACTGTAAAATTTGTTACGTTTTTCTATGTTCCAGTATCTTTCAGTCGTAATCAACGTTTCGTTGTGTGCAACACTGTTTTAGTTAGTCTTTTGTCTTATTTTCTCAAACTTAAAAAAAAATGTACTGACGTATCAACACAACCAGGATTTGGCATCGTTTGTACAAGAATATGTCTATTATCAAAGAACTTTTGTTATGGACTACGCAAGAAACAAAGTACTGTGGGTTCAAATAACCCACATATGGGACTAACTTGAGCCCATTTTTTTTTTTTTTAATTTAAATTTTCTGCTTCTATCAACAAACATTAATTCACAGTTTCAGCAAATATCCGTCTCACATCAAATTTTAATATTTTCATTACTTTCATTTTCAAAATTGTAACAAATTTCGAAAATTTGGGCTTAAGTAACCCATTTTTAATTTATCATTTAATTTTTAATTTAATTTACGGTACCCTATTTTATTATACCAGTAGGATAAAGCAGGGAAAACTGACATTTTTTTTTTGGAAAATGGAATTTCCAGGAGAAAGAGCAATGAAATGTTGAACCACATTCCTGGGGCCAAAGGCCTTCTGGTCAGTTTCTTGTTATAGACACTACAGCTACAATCAAGTAAAGTTCACCTCCCGTTTTTGTTCAACTTTCCGCTACACTCTTCCTAAGCGAGTTCAAACGAGCGAATTCAGCGTCTAAGCATCAGACTGCTAAAAGGTGAAATTGATGAAGCAATATCGCATTGTGTTCACCAAGAGCACTATGATTCTTTAACGACATTCTCTTGTAGGGGAGAGGGAAATACATTTCAACGCGGGAGGAGGGGGTACCTTGGAACATTGGAGATAACTTTTAATTAATAAAACGAAATTTTCTTTTTCCAATATTTATAAATTGCGAATAATATGCCAAACAACTGTCATTTGTTTTTCGCTATTTGTGTGAATTATCTGGCGGAGTACGGTACTTGATATAATTTGTGTGTACCAAAGTAAAATATAATTTCAGAGATCGTAAGCTTTTGGAGAGAAAAGAACTGTAGTCCATGTTGGCTTACGAAGTAAGTAAATTCCTTCACGTATTAAATTGTCCTTGTAGTTTTCTGATCACCGTTCTTCCCCTCACAGGGGCAGCTTTGAACAGAAAGAAGGTGTCAGATTTGAGCAAGGTAGCAGGTTATGTCCCTACAGCTAGAACTTATTGTTGAGAAGGAAAATTGCTCTGCAACAAAGTTTATATTATTAACAGTGTTTTGCTCTTTTCGTTATATCTATTAAAGCATATCAATTAGACTGTGTGTCATATTTTTATTTACAAAATTTCTACGAGTTCAAAGTTTATGCAATCCTACTGATTATGCAATCCCCATAACACCAATAAATAAATAAGCAAGGAACAAAGTCTATTAACAACTGAATAGTTTATATTCTTTGTATGGCTAGTAAAACTATAGTATACTTTCTTCTGCTTCCGTATTTGTATTTAGACATTTACTAACAAAATAAATGTTCTTGTAATGAAAAAATTAAAGATTTGCTCAAAACTGCTCCAGCTAAGTTCAAATCTACCCCATAGGGAGGCACCTTTGAACGATAGCGTCCCAGTTCCTGTCCTTGCTTTAAGGTGACAGTGACGTACGTCCTTTTCTTCGGCGAGCTGTATATGTTCCTATACATATGTCATTCATATCTCTGAAGAAATTCTGAGTGTGAGGAAGCAGAATTAAATTTGACCAACACTGTGTTCAAATTTGCCTTCCTTCTCCCTGTCAGAATGTGCACTGAGGACATAAGGTGAAAGTGAATAAAGTCAAACAGGCATGAACCTCGAATACCACCTCGAGCGTGGTTCAACCATGTTAATGGTATGTTTCTCGTTAGAAGCTAAATTTTCGATTAGAACGAAAAATACGAACCACCTCAACTAGGGGTGAGATCCGGATATAGCAGATTCGAATGTTTTATAAATCCTACATTTGACAAAAACCACAAATCGCTCGTAGGGACGAGTTCAATTTCCTTCCGAATCCACTGAACGGAGTGGTTTGGAGTCCACCAAAATCTGTAGGTCCCGTCCTTAGAAGCTCACTAGCTCGTTAAAGATGTTAATAATAACCAGTCAATTCAGTCTAGGGAATTATAGAATTTAAAATCTAATAGTGCACCAATATCATATAATCTTCGGAGGACGCTTGTGAAGTTAGCCCCACACCCAAAACCATCTGAACTTATCTGAATCGTTAGGGAGTAATAAGCAGTACGTTATTTTCGATAGTACCTAACATGAGTTACATCAAAATTGGTTTTGTGTGGGGGACTAACTTTACAAACGTCTTCGAAGGTCCTAATATTGCGAGATCCAATTCGACTTCAATCTGGGGGGGGGGGGGGGGGGGGGTGTAGGGGGGGCAGAAGGTTTGCTTGACAAAACCCGCGGACAAGTGTAAAAGTGTGGGTAAATATTTTTTTTGACTTCTTTTTTT
>JAGDQP010001426.1:395-123077 GCA_022664845.1 Lepisma saccharinum | reverse complement strand
TGCAATTGCTCGTTTTCGCACTTTTGTGGTCTACCAGAGCGCGCACTGTCTTTCACATTGAAATCACCACTTTTAAATTGTCGAAACCATGTCTCACATGTTCTAATCGATGGAGCGTGTTCACCATATGTTTCTACCAGCACACGATGACTTTCAACAGCCTTTTTCTTTTGATTAAATAAGAAAAGCAATGCGTGCCGCAAATGTTCTTTCTCAGGCACAAACTTCGACATGATCACTGAACGATAAAACAAAGACGCTAGTGTTTGGCGTACTCAACTTGTGTGTGTTTGTAGTTTAATGTCAGACGAACAAAATGACATATGTCTCAAATGAATACGCTGCGTACTTTTCGCTGGCGCCATCTCTTAGGTAAACCGGAAACTACTTATGCATACACCTGGTATAAAGTACTACATATAAAATTACCAGAATCAAACTACCTTACTCTCTCACTCTCACATGTAAAGCACACCGTATCTGTTGTATTCTGATTCTTGCAAATGAAGCAATTACATTGCTGACAGTATGCGGAGTACTTGCCTTTACCACTACACAAGCAGCATCGTCCACGTTCCTTCGCTCCTTGGTTGAGAAATTATAAAGTGTAGGTCGTTTGGAAAGAGACGTGTGATCATTAGAACCGACAACTTGTTATTTTAATATAAAATGACATTTAAAAATAGTTACACAAAACGCCAAGATTGGATCAAATTGACTCATATAAATACATGGGTTTAACGTCATTTTCTACTATAAGATTTTTGGACACGTACGTGAAGAATACACAGAATTTCACTCTTCCATTTAATGACTAATGGATAAAAATAATATTTTGACTGTATGGGTCATTTATGCCCCGATCTTGGCGTTACGAACGTTAAACGACAGAAAATACGTTTTCATTTTTTTCTTTCATTCTTTCTTTTCTTACTAAATGGTCTTTATCGATGTTATGCATGAAACTCCAGAAACAACACACAAAGCAATTCCTTTAGCCAGGAGAGGGGTATTATACGTGATTTAATTTATATAAGTACTGTAGCACACGAGTTTCAGGAATTTATCAACGATATAGATTTGCCAAAGGGAGATAAGGTTGGTAGAAAGGGAAAACGAATTACCATGTACTATAGAAATAGGAGAACCGACTTCACCTTTTTATTTGGGGCCCCCAAAGCCCCCCCCGGGATCGGCGCCCTTCGGCATAACTGGATATCATATCTTGAATAGGGCGCCATCTTCATCCGATGTAAGCATAGATTCAGATCGCCCAGGATCCTTTTGGTCATAGACCTTCTTCCGAACAGACTACTTTTCTTTATCATCTTTACACCTTAAATATATCAAGAATAACTTCAAAATGTCTTTTGTTTTGTCCAATCAGACAGAAAGGAAACAATACTTTGCTAAATGCACTCATGTTTCAGTGATTCAAAACAGACTTTCTTAGTACTGATGATTTTTTCTTTTCAAGAATACTTCTTAAATATGCATTGTCGTTTTCCTTGCTTCGAGAGCCTAAAATTATTTTATGTTTCCGCTTTTTATACCAAGAATCTCCAAGATTCTTTCCTACATATTTCTGCAATGTACGCGTATATTTATTTTCCCAGTTTAATTTTTAGTAAATGGAAATTCACTGTACTCACAAACTCTGCGGTCCTGTTGATAAGGTTTTGGACTTCAGACATTCCTGATACACAAAGAAGTGAGCTGTATAACTAGCATATGCTAATAGATAACTTCGTACTTTGGAAAGAAAAGCAGGGTTAAAGATGTTCAATAACTTCTTTACTAAAGAAACATTCCTCCTGAATTCCTGTTACGCAAGGAGTGGACCTTATTCATTGAGTTCGGTTGACAAACTGACTACACAGTGATGATACATGTATTTATATAGACTTTTACATGATATTTTATACAGGTACAATTACTCTATACAATATAGTTCCTGAGCCAATCACAAATTATTTACATGGGTGTCCATGACACCCAATAGGCTAACTACATACATGTCATTAACAGATCGAATCGCGGACATACTCTCTTCAAAATCGTCTCGTTCGAGACAGTTGTACGGAAACCTTGCGTAAAAGCTTCATAAATAGCATAATATTCTGCGTTAAATTTAGACTTTGGCATATAAAAATATAATACCTTTTAAACGAATAAAGATGACATGAAACTTGCAGTGTTTTTAGAACATAGATTGAAGAACGCATATTTTATGTAAGTACATAGTCTTACACAAGCACACGCCGTTACAAACTTTCAATCTAGGACTTATCTCTGCTAACTAAAGAAGTTTCCCAACTCTAACACACCGATTAATTGCATAGATGTGTCGAATATTGGAATATAAGTAGGCAATGTCCAAGGGTCAAAGAGAAGCGTGAAATTGGGCTGTGAAATCAATATTATGGAAATATCTCGAGAACCAGAGGGGATAGCGAAAAGTGGTAAACATACGAAATATTACACACATGACGACCAAGGCAATGTACATATCGCTTTCATGGGAAAAACAGAGGTCATATGGATATGGACCGTAGTTAAACATCACAAAGACGTAGATAATGGACTGAATGGAATGTAACTTGAAGAAACTAAACGAATTATACGTGATTGCACGTTTCGTACAAATGTAAACAGAATTCTAAATATGAGTAAATTTTCCTGATTAAAAACCGAGCGGCCGTAGCTTATTTGTAGAGTGTTGACTTAGCATTCGGGAGGTAGGGCCTAATGGGTTCAATCCCAGCGGTCGACCATGCTCACTGAGTTTTTTCTTCAGTCGCACCAGAAAAATGTCGGAATGATATGTTTAAATTAGACTCTAGCCGACGCCTATCCTTTCCCCTCCCCAATCCCGGCCTGAGTCTTAGATGACTGGAGGCCATAAATAAAATTCAAATTGAAATTCCTGAATGAGATTCAGCAGAGAACAGAGAGGAAGGAGGGATATGCTTGTAACGGTAGATAATCAACTACACGTGACTGTATAACGAGTTACAGAAAACGCAACAAATTTAGAATAAAGTAGTCAAATATTAATGAGACGTAAGAAGGGTGAATCCAGTTCGTAGAGAGCTGGAGCTGAGATATATAGTCAGTCAGTGTTAGAGAACTTTGTCTTCCGCAACTAAATTCGTATGCCTGTTTCGAGACCAACACTTCAACCCTTTCAAGAAGACTTGCTCTACGTATACCGTTATCTTTATAGAGACTTCATCGTAGTTTTGATCAGTCTCAGTTGACAAATTGAGAGATGGAACCTCTATATGAGGATGTGGTTGCTACCTTGTTTCACTTTCCTCGGATGTGTGTTCGCCGGATGACGCACGAGTCATCGTAGGTCCTTAAATTTGTGACAGGATAGTCTGTAGACAAGTAAGTATCAGAAACGTTCTAATAATTCCACACCTCCACTGTATGCAAGTTGTGACGTTGTAAATCAAGATGATTTAATACAACAGAATATAATAGATTCTGCATTGGATGCATTGAAATATTACAAAAAATCACATCACTAAACTTCTACACATACATAAATTTGTACACAACACGCCAACAGTTTGTCTTTAACAAATATGCCGTGTGAAATAATTCATTATAAATATCGCAAACATAATACGTCACAAAAAAGTCATCGAAACACAAACATCGTTCACCAGGAACTCATGAACGTAGAGCCGTCCACGTACTTGCCAGAGAATAAATTAACTAAATGATTGAAATTGAATTGCGCTGGATTTGTGCTCATATGTGGTGTATCCGGAACAGAAGCATGCACATTTGAAAAGCTTTGTATACGTATATAGGTGAGGACAATTGATTTGTGAACGAAGTTTTAAGATATTGTCTCTACCGTGGAGATTTACATCGAGTTGATGCAGAACAATTGTGTCACATAAGCGAAGATATATCCATATGTGTGGAGCTTATTATCAAAACGTCCCTTGTCCACAAAAGTTCAAAATTGAGATATTGCAATGATTTAGTTCATCTCATTATTTTCTAATATATTAGCAAGTTTTAGTCAATCCAGAACGCCTGTAAAATCATTTAATTATCAAAAGAAATAAGTGTATAGAAACAGTAATTAACAGTAAAAATTGAATATATTTTCTTTTTCCCCAATTCTTTTTTTTTTTTTTTTTTTTTTTTTTACAAAAAATGGAAAATCTTGGTACACTAAAACGTTTAGTATTATTTCTAAGATATGGTTGCAAATTTTCAGTAACATTGAAAAATAAGAAGTGTTAGGAGAAAAACAAGTTGTTTTTCTTGATTTCCCAACATTTATGGCTTTTGGACAAGAGACGTTTTGATAAGCTCCACTTGTGTTCTTTTATATGCGAAGATAGTTCTTCCATATTCTCAATCTGTATACATCTAGTGGCTCTATTAGACAGGTTGTGTGCTTAGATTGCTTGTCTGAAAATAGTCTATATTGTATTCAGCCCACAAATCTACTAACAATACACTGTTATCATTAACGTGTGGAATATGTACAGTCTCGAACCAAATATTTAGTATTTCTTTCGTCACTCTTTCGGATAGCGATGTGAAGATATGCAAATGTTGTGGCCGGAACACTGTTTGCCGTATCCGTGAACCAAACTTACAGCCATCTTCTATTGACACAATAAGCATGGAAGCGAGCACTTTTCCACTGGCAGAATCAACAGCCTGTATCGTGTAGCTATCTATTGTTGCTCGCCGCGGAGAGCAAGACATTAACAAAAATGAAAACTTCAAATTGAATCCACTCTCGCCGGTGTTATATAAGTCATTGTCAACATAGAACAATAAATGATTTGACGGTTTGTACAAAAGTAACTGTTCTTTTTGGCAGAGATTTGGATTGCTCTATTTTCCCATTATTTGATTAATTTTGTTATTTTTCAGATCACAATACAATGGATTTTTTTAATTGCCACAGCCATTTTTGATCCATTGAATTTGTCTAACGATAGAGTATGTTCGATTTCTATGGCCCAACATCGCAAATCTGCACCATGGAGTATGAGTACTGTTTTTGGAGTTACAGATTTTTTTATGTACAATTGGGACAATTCTTGATAGTTAATCACCGATTGATCCACTTCCGTTGATTTGCTATTCGCATCTGTATAGATGTCCTAGATTTCACCTGTCTAAATCGTGCCTTAATATGCAATACGTCTATTCTTTTCACTTTTCCAGTACCTTTTCTTTTATGTTCAGTGCCTACTTTGTCACAGTTTTCTCTGTTGCTTCGGTACATTAAATTTTAATGTTGATGACCTTTCCCTAACGTAGTCTTTCATTCGTATGAACTGAAACTCAACTGAATTTCATCTGCGTCGTTCACTATGAAAGTCTATTCAGTGAAAACACTGATCTATTCATCTTTGCTGTAAAGCTCAAGAATGTTTTTTTTTTTTAAATAACCCCAAATATTTTTTTTCTGAAAATGGGATATTTAAAGTACTTTTTGTTCTAAATAAATGAAATGTACGTTTTCATAGACTATTTTAACTTTCAATGAACACATTCATAATATTTAGTGTAAAAGATACTGAACGTTTAGTGTTAAATTTTAATTTGAGGCTATCACAATTTTTATAAAAAATATCTTTAATGGACACAATTTAAAACTAACTGACACTTAATTTTAGTTTGAATGGAATTGTTCGTCCCCACAATCCTGTTTTTAAATAGTATCGTCGTTGTTGTAGTTCTTATAACTTTTGCAAATATATGTTTTTCACATAGAAATCTGTTTCATCTTTTGCAAGTAACTGTAGTTGAAGCAAGCCAATTTGTGTTGCCCTATAGAATAAGTTTATTTCTGCTTTGTAGTTTCCATCAATTTCTAAAATCGCGTCATCAGGGAAACGAACCTTTTCGGTTTCTCTTGAGTAACGTAGTTTAGTATCCTTAGCGAAGCCTGTCCGGAGTGGGATCCGTGAACGCAAACCTATTGAAATGAAGCGTTCTATCGTTGACGGGTTTCACTTCCTCAGATATGTGTATCCTATTGTGCTACAAAGTTCCTGCGAGTTTGCTAACAATTCATGAATACCAGTAAAACACATAAACAACAAACGAGTTTTATATTTTCAGGTAACTAGTTGGACCAAGGGGGGAGTTAGTTTGTATCCACCGTCTAATTTTCTGAGATCATTCTTGGTAAACAGACAAAAATGCACCTTTCATTGAATAAAGACTTCACACATTACTGACACAAAAATAAAATATAGTGTATTTAGTA
Organism: Lepisma saccharinum; assembly: GCA_022664845.1. Lineage (NCBI taxonomy): Eukaryota > Metazoa > Arthropoda > Insecta > Zygentoma > Lepismatidae > Lepisma > Lepisma saccharinum. The sequence goes on along the minus strand of JAGDQP010001426.1, from coordinate 116,815 downwards.
AAATATAATCAGGTATAAATACCTTAAACTTGAAAGTGTGTATACTTTAAACTCCCCGCCCCCCTCCACTCTGGCCCGCCAAGGGTTAAACCATGTTTTACTTCTTCCAGCATTTACATGAACACACTACCGAGCCGCTGTAGCTCAGTGGTAGAGCGTTGGCGTAGCATTCGGGAGGTCGTGGGCTCGATCTTAGCTGCCGACCATCCTGACTGAGGTCTTTCCAGTTTTTTTTCTGTCACACCAGACAAATAACGGGATAGCACCTTCAACATACGCCCTGGCCGAAACCTTTCCCGTCCCCTATTCCGTCCTGAGCCTTAGATGTCTAAAGGCCATAACTAAAAATTACATGTGCACACTGCCTTGCACAGTAGCACACTTCATTTTATACGACATGTCATTGGCCAGTCTCACAATTTCTCACTGAATTGCATTTTCTGCAGGTTATTTGAGTGACCTACAACCCGTCATACAGTCATGTGTAGCTGGTTGTCTACCGTTATAGGCATATTCCTTCTTCCTTTCTGTTCTTTACTGTATCTCATTCAGGAAAAAATTACTCCTCATTTGGAATTCTTATTACATTTGAACGAAATGTACGTACAAACACGTATAATTTGTCATGCATTCTTCTTACTCCAGCAAAGTTTCATTCCTTCGGCACATTATTTAGGTGCCTTTGCTGTTTAACTACCTTCGATTAGGTCGCCTTCCAATAATAGCATGTGCTTTTCCCATAGTATACGCGAAGGATACAATTGTATTTATCTGCATTGTCTAATATTTTGTACGTTTACCACTTTCCGCTCTCTCTTCTGGTTTTCGAGATATTTCTACATCATTAATTCACAGCCTACTTTTCGTTTCCTCTTTGGCTCCTTACACGCTGCCGTTTGAAGATATAAAAATAATATAATGCGTGTCTTTTTTTTTTTTATCTGTACAACATGAACGGAATGGGCGTATTGCAGTTGAGAAACCTTCCTTGTAAATAATCAATCTTTCCATAATTATTTCCATTTTTTGCTAGTCAACTATATCATATTAAATTATCCTGTTTGAACATAAGATAACACAATGATTGCAGAAACATTATACAATTACCTAAACTGAACAAAACCAATTTCCCAAAATAAGCGACTAAAAGGAACTTAAATTTCTTCGCAAAGCCATACTCACACCAAACCAGATGACGCGTTTATTGTAGAGTGGCTTCTGACAATTGCGCTATATAAAATATGGGATTCGCAAAGTTCATATCTTATATTTTCTTTGAAACTATAGCAGTAGACATATCAATGGCAGCTACACAATATATTGGAGATCGCTATGTTTACTCACAAAAGACAAAATACTCTGCAAAATAAATGACTCGTATTGAATTTTATTCTCTGTAGTACGTTAGGAAAAAACTTACAAAGTTTGGATATGAAAGGAAAGCTGCTGTTCTCTATTTTTTATACGTTACTCTGAAGAAGAGTGGTAAGCTTTGTAGAAAATTGAGTCACTGTAAAACGTACTGTGGGCCACTGACGAGAATATTCCGAGAGAGTTATTGTCAACAAATTATTATCTACTTCTGCAAACTATCTAACAGAAGACGATCTCATTTTTCCAGGCACAATAGAGAAGATGTATCACAGCCGAGGAGTGCAAGCAGAGACGGTTCAGCGGCAGCAATACTACCCGCATCCACCATTTCAGACGGTAGCTCATGCGCTCTGTGTCATGTTCGAGTTTAGCTTTTTACTCTTCTTCATACATATTTTCCGTGCTTGTGTTATTGGTCTTCGCCCTTTTCTCTATTCTTCTTCTCTTGGCTCTTTGTCCGTGTCACGGCCTTCGCTCTTATCTTGTTTGTCCAACAACTTTCAAAAATATTTGGAATTCTGTTTGTTCGTGCTATATTAACGTACCTTTTCAACATTTCTAGAATTCTGTTTGTTCTTACTATAATAACGTTTGTTTAGAATATTTTATTTTTTTGTACTAACCCGGTAAAGGAAAATATTTTATTTATTTTGTAAATTATTAGAATTATATATTTTATGATTTTTAATCTTTTTCGTAAATGTTTAACCTTTATTCTTTGTTGTGTAATTTTTCTAATGGTATTTACAACAAATTGTTTATCTTTTGTCTGTACAAGTATATAGTATTGCTCCTGAAAAGCATTGGTGGGGCAATATCGAGTCGATCGTTCGTGAAACTTAGGGAAAATTAATCTAAAAACAAAGCATAATAAGGAAATAGTTTAATTTGAATCTGGGACGTTCGTATACTCGTATTCGATCTTTATCACCTTTGACTTCTTTACATGTGTCTACAGTACTGAAAAAATCCATCTGAAAACTGCTAACGGTATACAAAGTGATTCAATAATTCAGTACTAGGCCTAAAACCCTGCCAGTATCTCACTTAGAGCTTTGAAACAAAAATGAGATGACAAAAAGTGTATATCCTGAATTGAATTTTGATACTGGGCAAGGCAGTAACGTCTAGAAACCATTTCTACAGAGAACTAACCTTCAAATTTTCTAATAGAAAGTGAAGTAATTCATAAATTAGTTGCGATGTACGAAAATACTTAACAATATTAAGAGAAAGTAATTTTATATTTCTTACAGTTCTCCAGTTACAACATAATTTGACCCCTTCAAAAGAAGTTACGATAACTGCAAAACCACAGGGGATATTAAAAAAATATTCTAACACTTTTTCAGTTTTAAGTGTAAGTTCCAATTAAGAGAAAGTTTACCCTATTTTCCATTATAAAATTTCAAGTTTGATTCCCCATAGAGACATTTCCTATACGCTACTAGTTCATCAGCATTATTTAATTCTGCATATGCTCTTATACTGTCTCTTTTCTTTTTAGAAGCTCTGCAGTAAGTCAGATATGAGTAACCTGAACCAAAAATTCCTAAAGGGCATAGATATATTGAAATTAAAATTCCTACGTATGGGTTTGATATGGACTTGCTAAATCTTGAAGCTGCACAAGTAGCACCTACACTGAAACACACTGAACTTATTGAATACTAAGAATTTATGGTACTTGTGCAGAAATGTATCATTCTGTTATATCAACTAGAAGCAGTGTGACTAACAAGGGAACATTCCCAACTGATCAGTCGATGTTAACATGAAATATTTTTATTGTCCTTATTTGAACGTACATATGCTGGAAATAACATTAAAAGACCCACGATCTGCTATATTTTTACGTAACAATTATTCGAAATTGTGAAATTCATCCTACTTGCAGTGAGTAAAATGTCCAGTGCAGTGAGTAAAATGTTCACAAACCGACACGAAATTAAGTATAGTAATATAGAAATGTGGAATGGTGGGATAGAACTACATTTTTGTGTATATTTTCAGCATGGCCGCCATCTTGAATTCCGCCATATTGGATGATGTGCAAATTTTTTAAACGGCAAAAGGATCGTGTTACATATCAAACAACACGAGAATGTTCTCAGAAAGCATTCCAGGTATTAGATTTGATCTTCTTCTTATGGTGTTGGAGTCATTTTTACTGAAAATTTGTCGTTTGATATATAAATGGACCCTCCTGTAGCCTTGGTAGTTCACAAACCGACAAAGAAATGAATTATCGTAGTACACAAATGTAGATTGTGGGAAAGGGATACATAATTATAATTACTGTGGAGCGAAATTTGAAGATAGAAATAGTAAAAATTCCTAAATTTGCAAACGTTGGTTAAATTCTGAATTTGCAAATGTTCAGTAAATATAAATCCAACACCGTAAGAGGTAGGTAGGTCAGATCTGAACCTGGAATGCCTTTCTGAGAACATTCTCGGGTTGATTTATGTCACACGAACCACTTGCCATTTGAAAAATTTGTCTATCATCCAATATGGTAGATTTTAAGAAGACGGCTGGATAATATGCATCCAAATGTTACCCTTTCCCACAATTCCACATTTGTGTACTACGATACTTCATTTCCTTGTCGGTCTGTGAACTACCAAGGCTGTACTGCGACATTTTACCTACTGCAAGTAGGATCAATTTCACAATTTCAAATAGCTTTTACGTAAAAATATAGCAGATCTTGGGTCTTTTAATGTTATTTCCGGTATATGTACGTTCGAATAAAAACAATAAAAAATATTTCATGTTAATATCGACTGATCAGTTGGGAATGTTCCCTTGTAAGATACCCTGAAGAACGAGAAAAATAAAGTGATAGATATAATCTTATTACAATAGCTATTGTGAATTATTTTCTACCCTTGAAAGAAAATATCCACTTGTTCACTGAAAGAGTTCTAGTTGGATGATGTAGTAGTAGTGTTTTATCCTCCATTATCAGTTAGAACACAGTACCTCCGGAAAACACTCTAACTTCCCAAACCAAAAGTTTTATGCACAGAAACACAAGCACGATATGAGTCAGTCATTAACTTTACACCATACAGCAAATAGTAATTGTATCACAAACAAGAAAATAGTCGAAAAGAAACAAGTATGATGTTAAAATAACAAACTAAACAACTTACCATAAGTTACATACCATAAACGAACTTACCTGCTTACTTACGAAGTTCTAAGCTTACTAGTGCTTATATTCTGCCACTTTTCCATATCCCCTTATCACGTAAGTTCCATACAATGAAACAAATTACCATACATACTGGAGTTGGAGTTTTCAGTAAATAAAATATTCCAATTATCTCTCCTTGAAGTGTCTTTCCTTGTTAAATGAGTAGAATCAAAATAACCAAAATTCAACTAGCCAATAAAGCTTTCTCACATTACTTGGTTGTCAAAGTAATAATCTCAAGGTTTGTCTGTTCACATCAACACACAATAATCAAGGTAACCGATTTAATCGTGAAGATAGAAACAAATATTATGTACAATATCGGACCACAAACAGTAAAGCATATAACCACAGTCACACGTATAAATAAGAGTGCATATAATCAGGCTATATACGATATTTGAATGGCGCCGTACATTTGTTATTTAAAATAAAAAGTATTGATTTTCTACAACTCCCCTTGATTACTTCATAGTGTATAGAAAGTGACAAAGAAACGTAGCTCTAAATTAAACAATTAGCCGAAGATTAAACCAACCCGATAGCAACTTTCACATAGTACATGTTCTTCAATACCGCCTATTTATACGTAATCATACAAACGTGCGAAGTTTGACTAAATGAGAGATACAAGGAGTTTTGTAGGCCTATACATATTTTTAATTATTCTAGCACAGAGAGGGAAGTATTTCCTGGCGCAATGAATGCTTTCTAATATTTGCAATTCAGGGTAATACTGTAACTAATACATTATTGTGGATTGATAAATGCAAAAATCATTTTCATTCATTGGCACTTCTAACCTTTAGTATTACTCCTTCGAAATTCTTGTAACTTAGATCAACGAATTCTTCCAATCAGTAAATTTACTTAGAAACTCAAACACAGTCAAGAATTCTCGAAAAATAACATAGTAAGTTGAGTAAAATACTAACTTAACCGTTTTTTCTATCGTTCATTTAATAATTTTTGAAGAAATATCTTCCAAATATCTATAAAATATAAAATAGTATTATACCCTAATTAAACATGACACTACAATATCCTGACGTTTACTGCTCGCGAAGTTGAACAGCTACTCATATTCACGGTTAGAAACTGAGCTAGGCAAAACGACTTATCAACTGATTCATCGATGAACTCATTTGTAATTACATGCCTTTATGAACAGTCCTTTCTGGATAAATGTATCACGTACTTTTAACTTCATACACTTATCTATAAGATGTTTTTACTTTCTACATAAACAGTAGTTATCTGTAAGATGTTTTAGGGTTCATTAACTCCCCCCCCCCTCCCAACAAACCAAATTTGAGAAATAAATAGCCTATCGTTTTGCACTCAAGTTTCGCGTTTTGCACCACAACGGTTACAAAGCTATAAGTACATATATTTTGGGGAGGCCAACTAATTGGTAGCCACCCTCAGTCAAACTTTTTGAAAACAGATAGCTTATCGTTTTGCGCCGATTTGCACCCAAGTTTCGCGTTATCCACCGCAATAGTTAAAAAGTTATACGCTCTTTTATTTGAGGGGGACCAAGTTAATGGTAGCCCCGTACAGTAAAATTGCAAAAATCAGACAGTGACACATAGCGCAACAGATTTCACTCGTTTTGCACCCCAACGGTTAAAAAGTTATAAGCTCTTTAATTAGTGGGGGTCCCAAGTTAGTGGTAGCCTCCCCCTCAGTCATTTTGTTTTCGAAAACAGATAGTATACCGATCCGTGCTCGTTTTGCAACGCAATAGTTAAAAAAGTTATAAGCTCTTAAATTTGTGTGGGACCAAGTTAATGGTAGCTCCCTACATCAAAATTTCAAAAATCAGGCAGTGACATATAGTGCAACAGATGGGAATAGTTCTGCATCATTTTGCACCCAAGTTTCACTTTTGGCACCGTAACGGTTAAAAAGTTATAAGCTCTTCTATTTTGGAGGCCGAGGTTAATGGTAGAGCCTCCTGAGTCAAATTTTTCGAAAACAAGTAGTGTATCGATCTGCACTCATTTTGCACCGTTTTGCATCCAAGTTTCGCGTTTTTCAGCGCCGTGAGTTTAAAGTTAATAGCTCGTATATTTTGGGACAGTCAAGTTAATGGTAGATCCCTACAGCAAAATTTCAAATTTAGGCAGTGTTAATAAAAAATAATTGAGAAAGAGAAAAAATATCACCCAAGTAAAAAAATCACCAAAATTGTTAGGTTCTCGCACTGGGAGACTTAAGTTGCTCAGCATCGAAATGGATTTCAAATGAACGGCTGCAAGTTGTTTCTGGTTTTGTGAAGAGCTTTGTAAACTTCATAGTTCGGGCCATTTTAGTAACTAATGACTTCAGTTCTTCTTGATTCTATTAGATGTCTCTAAAATCCACAACCATCCATCCAGGCTCCAGCGGAGATTCGAGTCCAAAATCTTGGAGAAAACATAAAAAGAAAAGCCATAGGATTCATTCAACTGCAAGCTAGAGACTTTAAATGGGCAGTTTTATAATCTCGTTGCATCTTTGAATTAAAAAAAAATATTGTCTTTTAACATCTTTATCTCTCCCCGGGATAAGCTGGCAGAGGATGGGGAAGATATCGTCCAGGATCTTACTTAAGGTACGATCCCCAGCATTCGCCTGGTGAAAGCGAGGAAACCCTAGAAAACCTCTCAGGATGGTCGGCCGTGGAGTTCGAAACCGCGTGCCTGCCCTTTACCAATCTGAAGCCCGCGCCGTTACCACCTGGACCACGGGGATTAAGTCTTTGCATCTTTCAGAGAAGATAAAAAGAGGTTCTATTATATCTGGATAAACATGATTGGAAAGATTTTATAACTTGCTATTCGCTCTTGGTCATAGAATAACTCACCAAAATACTACGCTTTTTGACTGACTGTATAGGACCACAAGCAAGATTGGCTGTAATATTAATACACTAGGACAGTGATGCCCAACCTACGGCCCGCGAACTAGATCTGACCCGCAACTGTCACCTTTCCGGTCCGCTACATATATTGCATTTGTTTACCATAAACATATCGCAAGAAAGTTTTATTTTATTTCTCCTTCTTAATCTATACATGAAATTAATTGATCTCAAGTGCGAAAAGACAGAATGCAACCCACACAAATAAAATTACGTTAAAAATTGTAAGTACCAAAAATTATTTTAATTCTTTGGTTTTGGCCTTTTGCTATTTTCACAAATATAGAAGATCGTGCTAAATTTCAATGTGGCACATAGGCAAAAAGAAATGTTGGTATCAATACACTAGGAAGTTGCTGACTTACGATAAATATTTACTTCACGATAATTTTGACAGAGTGTTACAATGATAAAACATAACTCGGAAATTGTAAGACAGAATAACAATTCTTAAACTTAATATACCACTTCCATAATTATATGTTTGAACACAAATTATAAATTTCTTATTTCAAAACATCACTTCCACGTTTCTGCATTTTGTCTATTTACTTTTTGGACTTGTTTACTTCAAATATAAACAATTCAACATTAAACGATTACATATATTTGCTACAAAACATACTACATAACGACTAAATTACTTCTTATTGTGTAGTTATTTGTAACTACTTCTTTCTGAGGTTCAGCAACCGAATTGAGCAAATCAATTGCTAGTGCGCGCGGACAGGTTTAAGCACATGCGTAATACAGTACATCTGCAAACAATAGTTTCATCATCCCCGAAATAGACCATGTTTCAAGTATTTTATCACCGTGATTTTAAAATTACCACTGCGCGCCCTGTCATATAGAGAAACCGTATGTATTTCTTGTTCGCAATTAAAAAGTCGAAAAGAAAAAATGCTAGTGTGCGATAGGTCTAAGCTGCGTCACCGATTATTTACTTGGATGCCTTCAACAATAACCACTTCAATCAATCGCATTTGTAATGCCGCGTTGTGTTAATTTAATTAACTTAGAAGTTACTCTATGAAAATACTTTACTGTTAATCGGTCCGCAAGCTAAAATGAGTGTAATCCAAAAACTATTTGTTTTCACTGAAAAATAAAATGAAGCAGGTCACCAATTAACTTGTCCCTCTCCCAGAAAAAAAAAGAACCTTCTTCTAACAATTTAAATGTTGTGATGCAAAACTACTGAAATGCAATTTCACACTACTATCTATTTCTCCTTTTGAAAAATTTGATTAAGGGTCTATCATTTTCTACCCCCGAAAATATATGTGTTTATAACTTTTTCCCCGTTGTGGTACAAAACGTGAAAATGGGTGCAAAACGGTGCGAAACAAATGTAATCTGTTGCATTTTATGTCAATCTCTGATTTTTAAAATTTTGTGTAGAGGGCTACCATTAACTTGCCCGCCCCCCACCACCACAAATTTAAGAGCTTATAACTTTTCAACCACTGTAGTGCAAAACGACCACAGACCGGTACACTATCTGTTTTCGAAAAAAATGACTGAGGGGGAGGCTACCACACTAACTTGGGCCCCCACTAATTAAATAGCTTATAACTTTTTAACCGTTGGAGTGAAAAACGATAAGCTATCTGCTTTCGAAAAATTTGGCTGAGGGGGGACTACCATTAAATTGCCCCCCACAAAATATATGTGCTTATAAGTTTGTAACCGTTGTGGTACAAAACGATAGGTTATTTATTTCTCAAATTTTGCGTGGGGGGGGGGGCAAGTTAATGGACCCGATGTTTTAATCTAATTGAAAAGACAGGTTTAGATATAGTAACTTACTTTCCTTTGCAGTTAACGGATGAATATTACTATAAGTTAAGGAGCTGGACTTTATAGTCTGTATTGAAAGTGAAGAGCAATAAACCGTAAAATATACGTGAGGACATGAACTTAATTGATGCTTACTAAACCGAACAAAACTTTGTTTATGTATTTTCTTAATTTTTCTGTAAATATTACTCCTCAATACACATTGTCAAACCATCAGAATTGTATCCATTTGTGTCAGTTTCAATACGGAACTTTCGGAACAGTATAATGTGCTACAGCATAAACGTTCATGTTAATTCATTTCTGTACTTTAATCAGTAGGATACTTAGTTACACTTCTCAGATCCTTAGTAAGAAATTTCATTTCAATTGATACAGTCTTTTGTTAAGATAATCGATGGTTTAACGTTTTCAAGGATAGAGATTTTGTAAAACACTTAATACTAAAATAAAAACTGGGACTCTTCTTCTCGTGTAACTAACCAGCTGTAAAACATTTTCTAGTGCCTATAGCAGTGCCTTACTAGCAGATGTAAATAGAGTGCGTATTTACAGAAAATTAACTTTGAGCAGCTGAAAGTAAAAGTAAAATTAAAACTTTACATGTGTTTATTACATGTTTAGAAATTAAGCTAGTGCAGCAGGATACAACATCTATTTAACGGTAGGAAATTCATATTGTCACTGTTGACATTAATGCAGATTTACACAGATATCACGCCAATCATTGTCGTACTTTTGAAGGAAACTCTATGAATGCATTGTATTTTTGTGGACAGCGAACAATAGAGTGTTGCACGTCTATTAAAATGCACTTTTTCACTTAGAGTGAATCGATTCGATAAACTTGAAATAGTGTGATTTCAAATCCTTAATTTACAATTACAGTAATAATTATTATTTGTAGATTATGACGATTTGTTATGGAAACTCTAATTTGAAAAGAAGTCTTGAAACTGAAATTTGAAATGCTTTATTTCTTTATTAAGTTACTTCATAATTTTTCACTTATTTATGTGTAATATTTACAGATTATTATTTAAAAATACATTCGTAATTGTCGACGAATATGCTTTAACTTTAAATATTTAAATTGTTCGCATCAGTTACATTTCCAAAGATCTATGTTTATAATTTCACTCGTAAACCAACATTGAATGTTACAAGGATACAAGTGAGTATCCGAAAATTTTACTGCTAATAGATTTCGTCCTGACGAAACAAATTTTATATAGTTCGTAATTTCTTCAACGTTAATTTGTATTTAAAGTGATTGATTTCAGCTTGTCAAGTACATCTGAAACGCATACAAAGTATTCCTCCTCCGTATCTATGAAATTCAAGAGATTAACTGCTTTTAATTCACTGAGATTTCTGTGTTCTTTAATTTGGTTTACTTCTACAGGACCTAATACGTACATAACATTTTCAGAAAATCGATCTTCAAGAATAAAAAAAGAAAATATTTAAAATTGGTTTGTCCAAATTAGAAATACAGGCAAAATTACAATACATGACTTTTATGTGTTTTTAAATTGCATTCCTGAATCTTACCAATAATAACATTACGTACATTCCGTGCTCAGTTCCCGTTACCATATGCCTAACATTGTGAACTGCGGATCTTCACCCGCAGACATTCAAATCCGAGCTCTGAGTGAAGTTATCCAGAACTTCTCAAATTTACCAACCCAGGACTGGGATGGTTCCTAGAGTAAAGCCCTACACAGTAATAAAATAGCTGTATTAATTCAACACAATGCGGTGTCCCAGCATGACTACAACTTTTTGTGTTAAATCAACATAACACATGGTGTTGATTTCGGTACTCGGGGAAAAGTTACAGATGCAGCAAGATTTTAACATTAGTTGTTGAGTTAGAAGTCCAGTATCTTACCATCTGGGCTAAATCGCCAGACGGAAAATAACTCTAGATTCAAACAGGATAGAGAATAAGAAAACGTTGCTGAACCATAAACACAAACTAAGCCACTCTCACGACTTATGCGATGATTTAATCACTTTTCCACTTGTCAATTAGGGATCAGAATTCCCATTCATTGAGGATATGTTCCATTTCGATGAAAGCAAGCGCAGCATTTGACGTGTTGTTACGATAAGAAAACCGTAATGCTGGTCAAGTGTTTTGCTGTCGCCATCTTGCTTGTTTTCATAGAAATGGAATATTGTCAATGAATGGGAATTCTGGTTCCCAATTGACAAACAGAAAGTGATTAAACCATGGGATAAGTCGTGCAAGTAGTTTAGTTTGTTTTGGGGGTTCAAAAACATATATTTGACCCCCTATACTGTTTGAATCTATAGTGTAGTCGTTTAATTCAAATGTTGTTTAGTAAATATCGTTTGCATCTAGTACTTTTTTGTCTTACAATTTAGGCTGAGTAATCTATGTTCAAATCTCGGTGCAGCAGTAACCTTTTTCTACCAGTACCGAAATCAACACCGTGCGTTGTGTTGATTTAACACACAAATAGTCGTAGTCATGCTAGAACACCGCATTGTGTTGAATTAGCACAGCTATTTCTTGCAGTGTAATCACTAACTCTCTCATTTCGTTTCCCGGAAAAGTACTTTTTAGGAGGCTTCTGATAAGCCTATGTCATTTTGTCAAGTATATATCATATAAATTAGGTAAAGAAATATAAATTTGTTATTACGGAAACTACGATTACTTGACTGAACAGTGTTGTTTTTTTTCGGCAAATTACAATCTAAGAAATACGGAATTTAAAATAATTTTCTAGTATATTTGACAACTTTCACTAGTAAAATTCTTTTTGTAGTTTCATTACATTAAAGAGAATTCTTCTGTTTCTGACTGCAGTTCGTTTAAGGATACTGCTGTTAATTATGATTTTTTAGCAACATTAATGCTCACTCTTTCCCTGAGGTGTGGATATCCTCCTTAAAGTATTTTTACATAACGGTGTCATCTATTTTGCCTGAATTCCAAGATCTAACTTACCATATAATATGCGAGTATTTAAATCGATTTACTATTTGCTTTATTGTTCAAGCAAATGAATATTCTATACTCTTTCTCTTATTTTCTTTAACTGAAAAGGTGTCTGTCGACGATCCAAAGTCCGCGACGTTCCGGACTTTACCACGAGAGTAGCTGATGCAGCCATATCAATGCGAAAATAATATTCACAAAAAAGTTTTAAAACTTTAAAAATTATTCCGAAATCTCTATTTACACCCATAACACCGTGGCTAGTTTCAAAACCATTATGAACATCATTATTTTCTTGCGTCACAACTGTTCTTACACTTTGTAATTTTTCTGATGAATTAGTTTCTGCTTGACTTTAACACCAAAATAGTAATTTTCTTCTTCTCCAGGAAGCACTAAAAGCCGCAAAAGGAAATGCAAGCAAGCATTCTGACAGACCTTCCCAAGGGGACGCGTTACCTGCGTTATGAACTTACATTTTTGATATACTCTTAGTTTTTGAAATGTTTTGAAAAATGTTTAAAATGGGGGTGTTGGAGCGAGGAGCCCTCTTAAGGAAGTCCAATTTTGACAATGTAAGCACCGCGTTCTGTACTCTAATAATGCAACCTGATTTAATCAAGTTGTAAATGCAGTTAGTTCAGAATATAAGTTTTGCTACTACTGTCTAATGCAATATTTGTTTCACATTCATTGAAAACAAGTTTCTTTAACTACGTGTAAGTTATAACGCTGATACAAAACAAAATCTGTCTCCCAATAGATAGAATACAATGGTGTTTTACTGCAACGTGTTTATCGCTATATGCCTAGCAACAATAGGAATATTCACTTAAGTTTACATATGACAACCATGGGTCTGAGCCAAAAGTTGCCTAAAGGTCTTAAAATAAAATTTAAAAAAAAAATGTCAACCATGCAGATTTAAAGATTACTTTAATATTGGTATTGCGGACGAGTAGACTACACAGCTTAAATATGCCAGTTAAACGATTAAATAATCAATATAAAGAAACCTGTCATATTGTACTCGAAGCATTCGACTTATCAATAGTGATACCGTTAATCCGCGGTCCGGCACAATAAGGCGTGTTTTGCTCTCGACAGATATATATGTATCTTATACCCGTATTTATGGTTATTTACTATAAATACTAGTTTCTTTGTTTCAAACCCTTTAATTTAATAACTTTTCGTGTACCGGGGTTGTATTACCATTGATATGGCCAAGCCAGTTTCCTGTTGCGATACAATTGCAGCTTCATTGTGACGCTATTAGCGGAACTGGTGGATTATATTTTCCACAGCTGTAAAACTGTTATTGAAAATAATATTTTCTGGAACGAATAATAAGCATGGAATGAATAAAAGAATTTATGAACTAAGTGTGAAGGAGATTGAGAACACTTGAAAGAGTTTGTCGAATGTAAAGAGGAAATTAATAAAAGCTGCGAACAGGATACGTATTGGGATTTTCCATTCAGACACTATAAGGTCATCCGGAATAAATGCTAAACTACACCTGCAATCCAAAACTAACGTAGTGTGGTAGATCTTACTGGTGAACGTGTGAGTTGCTATCAAGTATCGAAGCTTGAATCACTAGTTTCAATTGTTGTGCAATATTTATTTACTTTAGTGCATCTCCTATTGTAAATTAAAACTTTATGTATGGATAAAAGAATTAAAACTAAAGTTAAATGTTCTTGTGTATTACTTGCGTCTCAAAGCCTTAGCGAGGATATCTTAGAGGTGATAAAGGTAACATCCCAGTATTTGTTTAAGAGAACTGATCGTATTTGAGGAGGAATCTCAAAGAGAAAGGTAGCAATAGTAATGTGTAGCAGTCGAACTCAGGTGACCACCTAAGCTACGACACTACAGGGACTGTGGGAAAGGTCAGCTTAGCGGGGTGTTTTCTCCCCACCATGCGCATCTTCTCGCCGAGGGTGAGGAATCAAAAGACAAGATTGCTACCAGTATCAAGTAAATGACTAATTGCATCAGTATTGATAGGATGCAGGGTAATTGTTCGTTTGTTTGATCTGATCATTACTGTAAAATGAGCACACACTATCAGTATCAAAGAATTATTTCTGTCAGTATTTCTATTCATGTCTGCTTATAAATCCACTTTCGTCCTGAGAATTGAATCGGTCATTGCAGAAAGGGCACATGTGTATACGAAATTAATGTAACATGTGCCCTTTCTGCACTGACCGATTCAATTGTAAAATATTCAGAACAGAAGCTATAACTTCTGCATATTGAAATTTCAAGAGAAGTGTAATTAATATATTGTTTCAGTTCTTGTACTTTCTCTTTCTACTTATCTTAGTACATGCAAGTCGAATTAATATTCCGTATTTCCACAAAATGTTTGTTTAGGCAGATAATATACATATTTATGTGAATTAGAATGACTTTTCTTAAGATAACAAGGAACATTAAACTTCAAATACAATTTCTTCGATTATTCTTGCGTTCAATACAACAAAAGGCATGTTGTCTTAGAAATATGAACTTACCGATCCTACAGGAATATTCATACCAAACAGTGAGAGAGAATTTGTAGGTATGATTAATTGCAAAAAATATGAAATAATATTCTGTATAATTGCTATGTGTTCTTTTATAGTAGAGGCGCTAATGACACAAAATCGATGAGATCTATATACGATACATTAAAGCACTAATTTTTACCAGCTAATGTACATCTCACATAAAGTAGATGTAACAGGGTGTGCCCAATTTTAATGGCCGCTATCTTGAATTTTTTGAAGCGCTCACTGTAGAATGCGTTTCCTCGAGAACCGTTCGGCTGATTCCCATGTTGTTTTGTAGCTGAAGTAAAGTATCCTACTAACGACATCTTATAGAAATATGTATCTTCTACCCATAATGAATATATTTTTCTAAATTTATGATTATATTTTATGAATTAAATAACTTTTCTAAGAAAACGGCCAGTGATATTAACAAAAACACTTTTATTCAATTTTGTAGATCATTTAATTAGTTTTAATTTGCCGTTTACTCAAGCAAAAAGGATTCAATTTTGTTGTTTGGTTATTGGAGGACGAAAATGGCGATCCCATCAGTGATCGGAAAGGCATATTGGATAAGTGGATAAAAAATATATATATATATATATATATATATATATATATATATATATATATATATATATATATATATATTTTTATATATATATATATATCCCAACGTCCATATACATTAAATATAAAAGAAAAATCAGAAGTAAGTGATGATAATAAAAGGTTCAGAATCCTAAGAGAAGAATTTGAGAAGGCGTGAATGCGAGAATGAGATGATAAATTGTAAAGCAATGGATGTGGATTATATTCCGATTTAACTGATAAAATGAACGTAGAAGCGAAAGGAAAAAATAAAATGCTGGCTGGTACTCTGGAACGCAATTTGACTCAGAAAAATGGCAAAGCAGGAATGATTTCGTTGGAAAAGAAGAACAATGCAAGAAGATGTGAAGATTACTGAACCTAATACCACTAGCCTAATAGCACACTCAGCAAAGATTGTTCTACGAAGACTACACGGATTGGTGAATGCAGAAATTGAAGAAGAGCAGTACGGATTTCGAAGAAGTAAAGGAACAAGGGCCATTATTGGTTTGTTAAGAACAATAGGAGAGAGATACATGCAGAAAGGTTGCACTGATAGATTTGGAAAAGGCATTCGCTAGAGTCAACTGAAAAATCTGAATGCAGATGTGGAGACAACTTACAAACTACTTATATCCAAATCAGTGAATCAGTAGACGACGACTTATGACAAGAAACTGCAATACGTTGAGGAGTGAGACAGGGATGTTGTGTCTCTCCCACTTTCTTTTTCTTTATATATCTATGTATATAAAAATGAAAGTGACTATATTTGTGTTATCATACGACAAAAGACTGATTGGAAGGATATTTCGCACATGATTAACATTGGACACGTTTGGAAAGTTATCATATCAGTATGATTCTAAAATTATTATCTTCAGGGATATATAGCTTGGATCCTAAAGGCGGACCCCAGAAATCCATTTTCCACACCGTTCGAGCTAGAGAATCGAAATTTGGTATCAAGGTGTACCATCACGGGTAGGTTACAATAAATGGGAAGCAGCCTCCCTGCGGGGTAGGGAGCAGATCTTCACCATGAGGACGCAGGCCCCCGGAATGTCTGGTTACGATAAAGGGGGCGTAGAACTCCAAAACTCCCCAAGTTGGAGGCGCCGCCCCAAAGTTTTTAATTTATTCACCCCGCTCTGGGGCGGGCTAATCATCTGTATATATATATAATGGTAAAACAGGTAGAAGAAAGGATACTTACATAGTAGATTCTTGAGACATGTCCAATAACAATACAAATACAATAGAAAAGCAGTACGTTGCGCAAAAGCGTTTTCAACTCGTAGGAAAGATAATGGACAGAGCGTACAGGTGCGGGACTGGTGTTAAGGAAATGCCATATTGTAAACAGATGCATGGTGACAGTGCGGCCAGGTTATGGAGGCGGGAAAATGACTAGATGGGACTGAGAAAACACCAAATGGAATAGAAAGTGCGAAAGTTACTAGAAGCAGGCTTCCTGAAGGAATAAGAGGGTACAGAATCAAAGGGGAGGGGGAAATAATAATAATAAGAAGAAGAATAAAGATGGATGGGAGAAGAAAGAAAAAATATAGAAAAATATAATAAAAGTGCAACTAGAGACGAAACAAAGAAGATAAAGGAAGAAGAAGAAGACACTGAGCTGCAGAAGTTACGGGCAGTTGAGGCCAGGTTCATGTTTGGGGGAAAGGATAGAGATGTACGTCTGCTCCCATCTCTTTCTAACAGTGGCAGGTGAATCAAAGTTTGAGGACTTTCAGGATTCTGATTCGAAAGGTTTCGTCAAAGGTGCAGGCGTAATAGGAAGTGTGTTCAGGTATGGGAAGGTACGAAAGTTGATATTTGGAGTAGTAGCGATGGTTGTTGTTACGGTATGTTAGAGAAGTTTGGGTTTCGCCAACGGAAAAGGCGGGACATAGGTTACAGAGTAGGAGATAAGCGAGGTTGGAAGGTATGCAACTACCGGAATGTCGGAAAGAGTACGTCTTGTGAGTGACAGGATGTACGAAGGAAAGACTGGGATCAAAAGTAGGACAGGTTTTACAGCGGGGATTATTGCACTTGCCAGGTTTGATGGAAGGGGGTGGGATTGGTTCAGTTCTGGTGAGAATCGTGTTGAGGTTCGGATGTCTGCGATAGACAATTTTGTGGCACGACGGGAAAGCTCTTTCAGTTTCAGGTGACGCAGTGAGTATAGGGTTTGCATGTTTGAGGAGCTTTCGGAGGGCTTGAAGGCTATGGTGGTACTGGGTGAGAAGATTGGGAGCGGAGGGAGCTACGTGGGGAGATCGGTCGGACTTGGGATGATGATTACGAGCACGGTCCAATTGCTTACCGATGAGATCTATGGGATATCCACGATCAATGAGAGCTGAGGAGAGGGTGCTGAAATAGTTTTGGAACAGGTCATCAGAGGATCAGATGGGGGAGCCCCGGACAGCAAGAGCGTATGGAAGAGAGCGTTTGGTATCGTATGAATGGGAGTTGTTGAAATGGAGCTGTTGGTAGGTTTGATGTGAATACCTGTCTCAAGTAGATTGTTCTTGAGCCAGATATCCACATCAAGGAAAGTTATGTGTTCCCTCGAGAAGGATCAGGTGAACTTGACGGGGAAATTGCAGTTGAGGTTTTGTAGAAATATTTCCAGAGAAATGTGTCCGTGGGTCTAGATCAAGAAAATATTGTCGATATAGCGAAGCCAGGTAAAAGGTTTGAGAGGTGTGGAGTTGAGGTATTGGGTCTCCAGGAGTCACATGAAAAGTTGGCGTAGGAAAGGGCCATGCGAGTGCTCATGACTGTGCCTTTGCTTTGCAGGAAATTGTGGTTCTCAAAGGTGAAGTTGTTCATGGTGACGACAAACTGGGCTAGCTGAAGCAGGAATGGTGTACTGGGATTACGAGGACTGGGGCGTGTGTCGAGGAATTGTTCAAGAGCAGCGAGGTCACGTCGACTGTAACTAAGATAGTGTCAGGTGGGAGAGGATCAGATATAGAATATAATGTGAAAAGAAAGTGATTGGTGTCCTTGATGTAGGAAGGGAGAGCCTGAACAAAAGATTGGAGATGGTGATCAACGAAAGCGAAGATTCTTTCAGTGGGAGAGCTAATACTGGAAACGATGGGACGGCCAGGATTACTAGGTTGATGGATTTTGGGAAGTAGGTAAAATTTAGGTGTTCTGGTATTTTTAGGGCAGAGTGTAGAGACAGTGGAACGCGACAGCCACTCCTGGGGTTCATGCGCTCGGAGGTAGGTGCGGATCCTATCAAGGAAGGATTGGGTGGGATCTTCCTCGAGGGGACAGTAAAAGGTAGAATCTGAAAGTTATTTGAGGGCTTCGGGTTGGTAGAGTAATTCATGACTACTGTGGTGGATCCCTTGTCAGCCGGGCAGATAATGATAGTCGGATCAGAACGAAGATTGGAGATAGCTCTTCGTTTTGCAGTGGTGAGTTTGTGATGTGATAGTAACGTGTCAATGAAACCATGATTAGAAATTTGTTTGGAGAGAAAGGAAGTGTTCGGTTCGACACGGTGGTTTGGAGGGAGAGGGGGTGGGTCTTTACTAGAGGGAGGAAGGAATTTGTGGAGGCTAAGATGAGTTTCGGTGTCAGAGGTTCTGCCTGAGAGATGTCAGGATGAGTGGACCAGCGGTAGTGCCACCTGAGGTTACGGACGAAGGTGAGGAAATCATTAAGTGTGTTTGTCCAATATGGCGGGAAGGAGAGAAGGAAAGACAGTACGAAAGGACTTTGCGTTTGGTATCTGAAAGTGTGCAGGAAGAAAGGTTGAAAACTGGCTGGGGACGCTTAGGATTTTTTGGTTGGTTCAACGTGGTAGGTTCACTTGGTACGTGGTTACTCTTGAATCTCTGATGGGCTTGCTCCGGCAATTGCTAAGAGAGGTCGGATTAGGACGATTAATTAGCGGGGGGTCAGTCCGAGTAGAGGGGCAGGCATTGAGGATAGAGGGAGAGGCAAAAGAAGAGGGGAGCCTTGAGAGAGGGCAGAAAGACAAAGTCGAGAAAGTTTGGAAAGGTGTTTGGATCTCAGGTTAACCAAGAGACGGGAAGCATCCGTTAGGGTTTAGTATATGTTAGAGATGAGGGGAGATGGTAAGGAAAGCAGGATTTTGATGGGAGACTGAAGTTCTATGGAGACTTCTAACGCTTGGTGAAAGTGTAAAGAGAGTGTTAGAATTGTTAGATTAACGGATGTATATCTGCAAAAGGGAAAAAGTTTGTGTCGATCGGATGGCGAGAAACCGGAGAGAGGGATCTTGAGAGTTAGGCCTTTAGGTGTAAGTCCTAGGTGAAAGCAGGATTGCAGGAATTCAATATATGAGAGAATGCGGGAAAACTTAAGTGTGCTGGTTTAGTACTAGCCAGTCTAGTAACTTTTGACTTCGGCCCGTCACAATTCCTCCATTTACAGCCAGTTAAAATCCACACCCATGCCCCTACCGGGACTCGAACCCGGGACCTTCGAGTCGTTAGCCTAACGCCTCAGACTGCATGGCTACCCGGCCGGCTCACGAACAAAGGTAGAGAATGTAATCAAGACTTCGAAGTGGAGATGGACCGTTCATATAGTTAGACAAACAGATTGAAATGGACGTCAAATGCTCTACGTTTGATTCCTAGAGAAAAGAAACGACTAAGACGACGTCCAAATGCAAGATGGATAGGTGAAATCAAGCTTTTTCAGGAGCAAAATGGATGAGGATAGCAGCAAACCGAGATATGTTGAAAGAAAGGGGGAGGCTGTCATCCAGCAGTTGATAGAAATCGGTGAATATGATGATCAATATAAAAAACCCTTCGGGGTACAGACAAGAGTGACGCAAGAATTCTACTCAGAAAAGAAGTGATATCCATTTTGCGAGTTACTCTCTTTGCGTCACTATGACGGACGTGTTGTCTTCAATTAGGATATTTAGTATCCTTCCGCCATAGTGACACAAAGAAAGTAACTCGCAAAATGGATATCACTCCTTTTGTGAGTAGAATTCTTGCATCACTCTTGTCTGTACCCCGAAGGGTTTTTTATACTGATATCACTTATTTTGTAAGGCTGCCTATTAAGAAAAGTGCATAGTCTTCATACAAAAGGCCGATTTTGGGCCGTATCTCGAAAACGGTAACTCCTATCAACAAAATAAGCTTCGATTTACTCCAACTTTTTGGGGTCCACAATTGATCCCCAAACCCCCGGCCACTTTGCGCTCAACCAAAGAGACAGAATGAATGTTGGAGGCCCTTTTCTATCATTTATGAAAATTCTGTGATTGGGCTAAAAAGGTCATAACTTTTGAACCCCTTCACCGATTTTGATGTGTGTACACTGTTTGAAAGGCATTGAAGTGTAGATTGCGATTCCGCAAGCTTCGGCCGCCTATATGGTCTGTGGTAAGTTCTATCACCAGAAATGTGAAATTCTGATTTTTTCAAACCGCCCTAGGGGGTCCCAGAGAGGTCCTACCGATCCATTTTTTCTGTGTCTTAGTATGGCAAAGAGCTTTGAAATGCAACTTCAAGCATCAAAATCGGACTTATAGTTTGCTAGATCCGAAATTAGCTGTATATATGTGAGTCCCGCTAACAGACTTGTTGCTTAGCGTCACTCGAAGAATTACCGTTCTTCGTGCGGATATACAGTGTGTTTATGAACTACACCGACAAACTTCTGGCGAGAAAACCAGGCGAAAGTTATTCTGACAAATTTTAGAAATCTGTATAGTTTCAGAGCTTACTGGCTGCTGAAACCGTGGGAGAATTAATTTTAGAGCTTCATATTTTTAACACCACGAACAGTAGTAGTTAGTTTGCTGATGTGGTATGGTATCGTCAAAGGCTTTAAATTTGTATTATCCAAAAACGAATATTTTAAAATCCCGTAATGGGTGCGCAAGAGATTCCCCAAAGAAATTGGGAGATTCTCAGAAATTCTCTGAAGTAAAGATGGCTCGAAATGAGCATGAATGGGATGGTTTTCCACTAGCAAACAATAATACAATAATTCATTTGCACCACGTTGGTATCTTAAGTAGATTCCATATACCAAACGATTTTCTAAAAAAACAAAAGCGTTGTTGCATTACAACAGGGTAATAAAAGCATAATTTTATCGAAGGTTTTGCTTACTTGCTATAAAAGCGATTGAATTTCATTGTCCGAATGGATGCTGGGAATGACGTATATCATTTTTATTTACCCGGGACATCGTGTAATTCATGCTCACTTCGACCTACCTCTACTTCAGAAATATCCCGCAATCACTTGTTTTCTATGAGGAATCCCTTGCGCACCAATCATAAAAAATTGGAATATTCACAGAAGTTTGTTGGTGTAGTTAATATGAAGGGAAATTTACAGCTGGGGGAAGAAAAATCAAGTGCCTTAGATTTGCAGATGATTTTTTTTTTTTACAGGAAATTCACTTAACAAAATGTTATCAAAGCTGCAGAAAAACTGTGAGAAAACGTAATGAAAATAATTTTAAGTAAAATGAAAGGGATGGTTCTTAGAACGTCGAGATTGGGAGACAAAACGTAAATAATCTAATTTTAAGCCCTTTAGGCAACTTTGGCTCAGTTCGTTAAAACAGTTATCCAGCTTAAGGTATTTGTAAAGTATTTTGATTGGCGAAATGAGAAAAAACCGATGGCGAAACAGGCATTTAAAGGAAAAGTCTCCTCTGCGAATCAATGAACAAAGAGTTGGAAAGGAGATTGATTATTTGTTTTTTGTTGAATATTGTGTTGTATAGACGGCCTGAGGAAAAGATGCCAAAAGGCCTTAAATCAGTTCAACTTGTGTTGTATGGAGGAAAAACGTGAACTCTCAAAATAGTGAAGAGAGTAAATTAGAAATCTTTGAATTGTGGATATGGAGAGTAATGGAAACACACAATGGAAGATGTAAAATGAAGAAATGGGAATAAAAGATGTGAAATGAAGAAACGCTGAACAGAATAGACGAGAGGCAAACTATACTGGAAATAACAGAGAGAAAGAGAAACTGATTAGGACCTTGGCTGCGCATACTGAGGGAAGGAATATAAGGAATGATTGAGAGAAAGAGAAAAGAGGAAGAAGATAAATCCCACGCTTTGACAGTATTAAGGAAGGTAAATCGTATGCTGAGATAAGAAAAAAAAGCGGGGCTAATCGAGAGGGGTTACCTTGCCTTGAAGGACGTACTTATTTCGGCAGAACTCTAACGATGATTATGGTCAATATGTGATTATTTTGGAAGCTATATCAATGTGCAGAAGGAGCATTTATGTATCACTTCGCATATTTTCTTGAATAAGAGAAAAAATAAAAATATACTAAGATTCAAGTCATTTGTCTCTTTTTCGGTTATTTCCAATTAATATTTTTATTCTTGTGTAGACCTGAGTGTTTCAATTCTCATTATCCTCTCCCTCCCTCCCTCACTCCAGCGTTACGTATCAGTACACGTTGAAACAAAATTCAGGTTGATTTGTAACAAATTATGGTAAATAAAAGATGCTATGTTGGAATGAGTCCATGTTCATGTTAGATAATGTATCTTGCTTAGGAGCGAAAATTTCCGCGCGTGCGTGCACTCAAACCATCATATCTCTGTCATTTTTAAACCGAATCTTCTTCTGTAAACGGCAAATTGAAAGTAATTAAATGTTCTATAAAAATGAATAGAAGTGTCTTTTTGATTTCATTGGCCGTTTTCTTATAAAAGCTATTTAAATCATAAAAAAATAATCGTAAATTAAATATTCATTTTTCACATCTATGTGGCTAGTAAGCTACTTCACTTTAGCTACAAAACTAAAACGTTTATGGAAATCAACCAAACTGTTCTAGAGAAAACGCGTTCTACACCAAGGGCTGCAAAAAAATTGAAGATAGCGGCCATTAAAATCGGGTGCTCCCCTCAGATCTACTTTATGTGAGATGTAGTGGTAAAAATTTGGTGCTTTAATGTCTCGTATACAGATTGATGCCAATAGCAACTCTACTATTAGACGCATGACTTTATGCTGATACATATTCTTTCGTACTTTCCATTTAGTAAAGCATAACATTTATTTACGTAAAGTATTATTTGATGTCTTCTTTGTGGGTTCATTTCATTTCAGAAAGGTGTTCTTTACGTGTTTCAAACACTGTTAAAAAAAATTGGTAATAATAATAATTCAAAATGTTAGGCGAAACAATCTCAGAGTTTGCTAAAGAGAATTTCAAAACTCCTAAAGCCAACATAGTTTTCAAAATTATTAGAATTTTTAGATCCTGCAAATCCCATTTCTTTCAAAAAGAATAACGTACGTCATAATATGCCATAATTTATGATGTCACTAAGTTTAATAAGCGCCTTGTCCTTAGTTGAAATTGAGAGCTATCCAGTACAACCCAATGTGAGTATGTTATCTTTAAATAGTATATTTTTGCATAAATGTGATTACTATTATCATTATTATTGTTCCCGAAACAGTTTATCGACTAGAAGGTCTATGAACAATGTGGATCTATGGTAGTGGCTTGCATCGTATGGAGTTGATATTACCATCAAAAGATACTTTGGCTTGATTCTTAATGGTTTTTCTCCCCAGTGGGGATTGAACTCTGAACACTTTTACTGCAAGTCGACGAGTGTAACATGCTACGTAGAACCAATAAGATGTGAGAAACTAGACGATCCGTGAATTTTTACTTTTAAAAATTGGAATGAAGTAGGAACAGGAAGATATAATCAGATGTAGAGGGAGACAAAAACTACGGAATTCGAGAAATAAGAAAGGAAGGCTGTCCTATTAAGAAATGACAAGAAATAATGGTAATGCAATTAGAAACACGAGTAGAATATTAGATTGGTATCAACATTTGGTTTTACTTAGTAATTCCGTACAGAAATAACAACGCTTCATACACGAGACAATCTAATATCACAGATGCTTTCATGAGATCAGACAGTAAGGGAAAAAGTGAGATCACGTAATAGGGCACTTGCTCGTCAAATCGTAGCACTGACCATTTTAGAGAAGAGATTTTCCTGAAATGTTTCCGAAAATCGTTGGAATGTTACCACATTTTCTTTTACTTACTCAAGTTTGAGTTTTCTTACTGGCCGCCTATCTTATCTCATTCAAGAGCTCATCAACCGCATTATCAACTGCCAAGCACACATAATTTGTTACACTTTGTTTGACGTAGGATTGTATTCCTTAATCTGAGGCAGAAGAAGATTCACTCATCTCAGATACGGATGTAATGCTTTTATTGTATAAACGAAATTTGAAGTTTGTAATGCTACACTGAGATTGCATCTAGTAAAGCAGGGAATAGTGTGAACGGCATTGGCAAATTGTTTCTTTGAAGCAAAATTATATCAAAATAGTTTTGAAAATAAGAAATCCAACTTCTTATGAACTTCAATATATAGAAGAGTCTTTCTACATCCGCCCTCTCTCTCCCTCTCGTGTACCGTTTTGGTGCGCATATCTTTCCAAAAACCTTATTCAAACACTCGCAATTTATGTTTATTTGCCAAGGTCGTGCTGTAGCTTGCGCAACGCTAAAGTTTTCACGGTAGAATAGCCATTTTGTATGCTCTCATTTTCAACTGTCTCGAAACTATCTCACATATTATTACCTATACATATTCTACTTGTGGGGTCACTGAGACAATCCTCACCAGCTGAACAAGCTTTTCTTTTTTCGGAATTTCCTTAAATCGCGATTTAAATCAGATGATTTTTTTTAAAATAATGATTTAAATCAAAAATATTTTTTAAAGAAAAAAAATAGAAATAAAGTGCAGTATTTTTAATTATTCTGTGGTTTGAATGTAAGGTTTAAATTTTCCCTTTAGTACTTATGTGTAAACCAAATCAAAAATGATTAACTTAGAATTTCAACAAACTATTTGATTCGTTCATTTTGAAATTTTAGAAAAAGAATTTAGGAACCCAATTCACATCATAAACTTACAATTTGTATTACGAATATGATTATTTTTGTAATAGGAAAACGAACACACGCAAAACAGAAAATTCAGGTTTTGTTTACAAAACGAAAATTGTTGTTTGGTTACATTATATTATTTGTGTATTTGTATCATTTTTTTGGGGGTGATATGTAGGTGATATATGAAGGGAAGCTGATATGTAGAAACATTGTAAATTGTTTCTTTTTCGAACATAATTACGAGATCAAAACATAGTTGCACGTCTTGCAATTAAGATCAAAAACACTGAACTGCTGAACAAGACTATTTTATACGTAAAAAATTAATTACACGTAACGTTTCGACCTTCTAGCAAAGATCCTCATCAGACATCCACTCTCAAAATTACGATATATATCCCTCTGAAACCACTTATCTTATATCGACAAAAGTAACGTAGAAGTTTCCTACATGTTAACTTCCTTTCTAAAGTATTCCATAAGTAACGCCATATCTTCCTTCTTTCTCAAAGGTATTACAAGTTGTAATTGCCTATTTTCCATGGCTATCTTCCTGAGGCAACATCATATATTTGTGAATTTTACTTCAGATTTTACTGGTTGAGGTATTTAAAAAGAAAACGCTAAGTTAGTAGTTTTTTTAGTGCCGCAAGTTATTTAAATAAATAAAAAAAAAACAGAAACGATTTTTTTTTAATCGTGAATTTTTTTTTCAACTCTACTTTGAACCAGTATTATGAATGAAAAATTGAAGGTTCCTTTTTTTGTTCACTATATTCCTTTCTGCATTTCTCAGTGACATCAACAGCGTTATACATGGACATTTGTGTATAGTTGTGTAGTAAATCAGACATTGCTTAGTTAGATATTCAGGCAGCTAAACGGAGATCTGTGAAGAACATGGAACGATAAATAATATCACAGCAGTCAACGTCAACATTAGTAGATCCGAGCAAACGCCCGTCGTGACTCAGGTCTTTGTCTCACAAGGCAAATACCAGAATAGTACCTAAATAATAGGTCCTGCTCGTTTTTATTCACTAAGAAGAGCCTTTCTGTAAATAGATGAGAAAAGAGTTGAGGAAAAGCTTAATTAAATGTTTTGCATCGAGTACAGTATTGTATGAGCCGAAACGGGGAAGAATGCTCGAATATGTGCGTAACGAGTGAGTCTCGTTACCATGGAGACGCTAAAGAGTTTAACATTCTAATACGGCTAAGGTTACTTCTTTACATAATCATGCGAACTTCGTAATCGGATCAATCATTCCTATGCAAATGCTCGAATATTTGTCATGGTAGCGGTAAGATGAAGTTCTAATGTAATTAAAACGTGGAAGGAATAGGAGTAATGAGGATAAAAACAGTGAAATAACAATAAAGAAAATATAATAAATGAGGCAGAGCCCAGTCATAGAACTGTGCATATATACTACCGCCAGACTTCAAGAGTGAGCATCCTATTTGGAAAATCAGTTTCGTTGAAAAATTGCGACGACCCCTTCTCTACGACAGCTCAGCTACCTTCCTAGATCTAGTAGTTCCCTAGTTGAAAATCCTCTCCTCTATTTCCGAACTGGCCCTTGCGATGTGTATGACCTATACGGATTTGAATTTGCTTCACCGAGACCTTTCCAACGTCACTTCAACCATCCTTTTAGACAACGTTCTCACGGGATCGAGTATTATTCCGAGCGGTGAAGTGATAAATGAACAAATATATTATTTTTCTTTTTGTTCCAAAGCTGTATGCGCAATAGGAGCCGAATTAAAGCCCTAATACGGATATTGAGAGGCACCCTGTACATAGGATTTATTTAACTTTTCAATTCATTAACAAAACCCACTAAAACATTGACTTGTTTTATCGATAAGAAATTGAATCATAAGTGACAAAACCTAATTGTATAAATACTCAATAAATAAAAGACCGTTACACATTTTTAGAGGGGGAAACAGCACATCTAGGGCTGAGTCGAAGAAACGGGACATTAAATTTCAGGTGTTTCTGCTTCTACTCGAAAAAATTCAAAATTTTAAATGGTGAGGTTTTCTTGAAAATGGCGTCCAAAAATAGCTCTTCGGTATGTTTTCAATTCATAGCCCCTCAGGACCCAAACTACTCACTTCAGGTTAAAACTAAAATAAGAAACCGCATATCAATATGGCTAATAGAACCAGAGTTTAAAAAAATATCAAAGATTGGATATTTCGTATTAAATTTGGGAACGCTATAAATTAATTCCTCTGGAACGTAGTCACTCAGCAGCAGTAATGATTCATTTATCGAACATTCATTCATTATATTTGATGCCAGGAAATGACCTTGGCAACTATTTTGAGCCCGTAACACTTCACAGATTTTTTTCGGGAAAACGAAAAAATACGGTTCTCTTTACTTTGCATACACTTGTAGAAACAAAAACTATCACAGAGAACTGAGAGAGTCAATGGGATAATTTAGGGTTTACCTGCATGAATTAAATCGAATATACTCCATGGCTATCTTTCCTTTAGAAGCATAAAGTCCACCACATATTAGTGAATTTGACTTTAGTTTTTACTGGTTAAGGTACTTGAAAAAGAAAACTAAATTAGAAGCTTTTTCAGTGTAACAAGTTATTTAAATTAAAAATGATTTAAATAAAAAAAAATCAACGGAAATGATTTTTTTTTAATCGTGACTTTTTTCAACACTGACTGTAAACATTGAAGTAGCGTTTCAAATTATACTTAAATGTAAAATGCAATAGACACTCAGGTAACCTTCCATATTATTCTTGCAGTACTAGTAGTGAATTGTTCGAGAAATGAAGCAAGTTCTTCAGATAAAAACATAAAAAATACGTAAGAGAACTTTCCGACTCTCTTACCTAGACTACTTTGCATTGTCTGCTATTTCATAAATATATTTTTTCTAGAACCACATCTGTGATAGTGGGATTACAGGCGCCCATGAGCCAAGCATGTTAAGATTTCAAAGAACATTTACCGACTCTGATGGCGGAGTTATGACAAATTTTACTTTTGTTAAATCTTACATTTTTATAAATAATTAGCAAATTTACTATAAGTCACCATTTATTATTGGAATTCGTATATGATGATCAAAGTAACTACAATTGATCTCATTTTATAAACTATGACATTAAATATATTTAAACCAAAAAGAATTTCTGACTTGCTATATAAAATGGGAATTACATTAAAAGCGAACTGTTTAAAAAAATTGAAATATAGCAGATCATCAATACCTGAACTGATAAAAAAATAACTACGCTTAAAATTACTGTCATTACGGAATCAAAATAAAAAAAAACAACACACACACACTTTTCTGGTGACAAAAGTTACGTTTCTGTTAGGTGGTGTTCTAATAAATTATTTTGGGCTACATCGTAATGCACTTAAAGGTGCAGTTAGTATGATTTCCATGAACAAATACTTAAGTAAAAAAAAATGGATTTTGTCAGTGCAATACTCTGCTCTGAAGAAGAAGCAACAGAAGAAACAGGAGCGGAAATTTAAAACCTCTTTCAGGCACGTCTTATTACATAATAAATGCCTACAATAGCGAAATGGAAGTTTAAAACAGTACGTTCAGAGAAGCCAAAATATATAGTTCGCATTCCGTGTGTACAGGTTTTTGATGCATTTCATGAAATCTCCTGACAGTTTCGGACTTTTTTTCTTGTGCGTTGACTTTTTTCAGGTTCTCCCAGTCAGTGAAAACCGTGTTAGAGCTAAAGTACGTTTGAGTGGCTGTCTCAACTCACATAACAATAATAATGGTACACTATGATCTTGATTCCATGCATTGTCACTTATAAAATGGAAAACAAACTCATCCCATCGCCCACACAATTAATAACCGTCTTCCGTTTCGTATGCATCACTCCTCAAAGTACTTCTATTAAATATTTTTGCGCATTTAATTGTTGTTGTTTTTTTCTTTCTTTCAATAAAACATAACATTTTAATTTACAACAATAAAGACATTAAAATCAAACTGAAATAACGGAAATCAATTAAAATAATAAAAATGCCGCCTCCAAGCAACAGATGAGCGAATAAAGTGAACTAGTACGGACGCAAGTATACATTGGGGAAAATTAATTAAATTGGGAGACACAAAAATCTTATCTAATCGATAAAACTAATAAACTATACAACTTATTAAAATCAATTTCTACTACCAAATGGGTATCTTTACCACAATCTATGATACAAATCTATAAAGCTATGTTTAGAGCCCAAGTAGAATATAGCTACATAGCTTGTAACAATTTTACTAATAAACAAATGGACAATTTAGAAACTCAACAACGAAAATTCTTAAGAAGGTGTTTAGGTTTAATGAATAGTACCCCTAATCTATTTGTTTACTCTGAATCTGGAGAATATTCTCTACGGTTCAGAAAATAATTACTTGTAGTCAAATCTATCTTAAAAGTTGAACGAATACAACAAATATTTCTCATTCCTATAAAAACAACATTTTAGAATATTACCGCAATAGACGCAGAAGAATGGTAATTCAAAGAAACCCCCGCATAAACATTTGGTATCAACTTTATTCCATCTACCAGAATGAAATATCTACTATCATAGGCACTAAAAGTAATCCCATTTTCATACTTTCCTTTACCGCAACTATTCGTGCCAATACATCAATAACTAACTTTTAATCCGTGCAAGAATACAATACAAAATGGAAAGGATATGATTTTATTTTCCCAGACGGATCCAAAACAGAACGAGGAGTAGGTACCGCCATATACGACCCGAAAAACAACTTTAAACAACAACTTCGTTTACCGTAAACAACCTTCATATTCACAGCAGAGATCCAAGGTCTATATCTAGCAACTAAATATGCTTACACCTTAAAGGAAAACAAAATTTTATTACTTACAGACTCACAAGCTGCTATTCATGCTCTCAACTCTTTAGATCATAAACTCTTCAAAATTAATCCTTATGTCATTAATACTCTATACTCACTACAATTACTCCAGAAACAGAGCAAAACGATAGAAATAACCTGCATTAGATCTCGCCAATTTTCAAAAGCTAACAACATAATCTACAACTTTGCTCGCACAGCTATTCAATTATCAAATGTCACTAACATAAAAATTCACTATACTGAGTTCATGCCCAAGGTTAAGAAAAAGATAACAGAATATTGACAAAACTGGATTACTCAAATACCCCAACTAACTTCTCAATTAAATCGACCTTTTATCAATATATATCTTCATAAACCTTGGTTTTTGGCCTACAAACAATCTAACAGACAGTGCATCTCTTTATTAAACAGATTACGATCTCAACATGTCACAACCAAAGCTCATCATCATAAAATTCAATTATCTAATACTCCTTTTTGTGACTGTTCTCCTACAATTATAGAAGATATCAACCACCTCATATTTCAATGTCAATTACATACCAAAGGTCGCAGGGAATTATTTAACACACTATTTAAAATATACCAAACTTTACCACTCAGTATAGAATTCTTATTGCATAACCCATCCCCCAAAATAGGATATATATTACTTAACTTCCTCAAGAAAAATAAAATTCACTTATGATCAAATATACTCCATAATTATCAATTTCATTTTGTTATTAAGACTTTTACTACCAATTGAACTCACCTGAACTCTTCATACCTAATAATATTGTAAAGTAACTGCCAATTTGGATTGAATATAAGAGTAGTTCCGGGTAAATCGGACCAGAGGTAAAAAGAACAAGGCAACAAAAATACTCTCCAGAAGACAAGTCAAGAACAAAAATGATCCAGAAGAGAATTTTACTGGCTAAATGAGATTACAATCAATCTCAAATGCAATGTAAACCGGAAAGGAATGAAAGAAGAAAATACAAAAATGTTCACTAGCACATCTCTACAACGCAAAATCAACAAAAATAAGAAATGTAAGAAAAAGTAAGACTCTCCTAGTAAAAAATCCATACATTCCTTATCTAAACCGCTCCCGATGACGGAAAACCAAACAGTTGAGTCTTCGGCAAGTTCCCAAAAGAGGAGACATTTTCAAAAATGGCTCCATCGCTGTACAAGCTGCCTACACATTAGATGTAGAACACTGTGCATGAGTAGCAGAAACACACGAAATTCACAGCTTGAGATTGAAATAGCACAGAGAAATGTAGGTAAAAAGTCGAATTACCTCCAAGCATCATCGAACCTGCAATTAAGAAACAAGAAACTGTTACCCATAGAAGAAGAAGAAGATAAAAACAACAATACATAGTGCCCATGAACTTATTACGGTACTCCAGGGTTCACCATTGTCTATCGTCACGAAGTATTTCTGTGACCATACGAGGGAAAACACTCCTACACTTAATCGGAGATTTATCCATCCTACCTGGCTTCTGCTCTAAAGAATTCGAAGATCAATGCATTCCATTCGTCTTCTCGCAAAACTTAGATTTTTTCTTCAGTTTAAATGAGAACTTCTTTGTAGTAGATAGAACCGACAAATACGGAACTAGAGTCTTTATGCCCGTCGCCCAGGATATGAAGATTTATGGTGGTTGTACCATTGTCAACTAGTGCCCAGTCTCGCTGGAGACACCTGTGAAATGGACGATACACGACAGGAGGATAGGTATCAAAATCCACCGAGTTATTCGAGATAGAAGCCAAATTCAAGATTTATGCCACGGGGCGGCATTCATATTAATTTTAGACATCAACAAGAACCAACTGGTTAAATGGGCAGTAGCAAAGAGGAAAAAATAAATAAACTGGACGAAATGATAGGTTCAACCAACGGACAAACAAGCAAAACCATCATCTGCTCTCAACATGGAAGCGAATTTGAAAAATAAAATATCTCACAGCAAATCTTAAGTAGCGCAGAGGTTTTCAGCATTAAGAAGGTGGATTTGTCGAAGATTTGGATGAAACGTATAGATAGTCGAAGTATATAAGTCGAACAACAGACGGAGAGCGAGCACATAAGCAAACATTTATAAATAATAGCAACCGTATGATGCTGCAATAACTTCAATGCACTCAAGCAGTTTGTAATGTACCGGACTTTCTCCTCAAAGGCAGGAAGACACAAAAGAAAAAAAGGGGCCAGTGGTGCCCTGTTGCCCAAAACGGCGGCTTACCTAAAACTTCGCATAACATGGCAAGACCTACCTGGGAGACAAGCCTACATTACACCATAAGAGGGCACAAAACAAAAATAAGAGAACCGGTATCGGACCTGAATACAAGGCGGATACCTACCCATCAGTGCTTTGCTTCAGCCTAGGACCATCGAAGAGAGAACACGCACTAGTCGAGAACCACGAAGTATGCATGGAAGAAGCCCGAAAAGAAGTGCCAAACACGTAGAAAGTTGGCAAAAGCAGAAAGCCAGAACAGGAAGAAAAAGCCCCTCCTCCCCCCAAAAAAGAGGTGAGTTGCAGGTGAGAACATCCCGCAGGAAAGCAGAGCACAAAACACTACTTTAGTGACCTAGCGCAACTAGGTCCCTAAAATGTACAATCCTCAAGGCAGCCGCGCACTAGTTACCATTGAACAGGAAATTTAGATAAGCTCAACTGATTTGACTATTCCCTAATGTTTGCTGAAGCATCGAATCAAAATATCAAACTTAACCTCATCTGAAGTACTTTCTCATATACAAATGAAATAACACTTCGCGGACTAAAATAGCGAAGGGTTGGAAACGTTTATAGTAATACCAAACAGATGGTAAACCACCTACTTCTTAATAAAACCATTAATCCAACGAATATCTGCTAAAATATAATTTATTCTTGCTTAAGAATAACAAACACAATGCAAAAGACTGATTGCTGAACTTCGTAAGAAAAAGTGTCTGAAGATAATCTTTAGCACATATAAACGTGTTTTTAAAAATGCTGGTAATTTTAAATATCAGATGGTAAATAAATTGTTTACAGAAATGCTCTGCCTATGAGCAGAGACAAGATTTCACACACACATTTTTTTCCAAAAAGATTAGGTTATTTTCAATTTTCAAATATGATAGACATTCTACACTTTAGCCCAATTAAACAAAATTTCTACAATCACCGATGCATAACATTTCTTTCTGCGTAAAAAGATTAATACAAATATAAGTACTGGGCAGAAATTTAACTTTGATTTTCCAAATTCGTTGTCAAATATTTCGTATGTATTTTCATTTTCTGAACGTAACACAACCTAACTTCTAATTTGACAATAAAGCCAAGATATACTATAGTCGAGTTAGAAATAAATTTACGGAACGAATTTCCATGAGCTTATGGTTCGCGAACGCAACGAAGGTGTTTTGAACTTTGCTTGTTATCGAAATAAACCATTGCGAATCGTTTAATCTTACGTTTAACAAAAACGGACATACAGAAAAGATTTTGTTCAATATAAACCAGAGTAATTTCCCAAATGAACAAACAAAATGCTGAGTGGGAAAGAACGTGCATTTGAAAAGTAGCATCAACTATAGTGCAGTGCAAGGTAAAATATTCAACACATTCGAACCAATGTAAACGCGCTGTAATTTCGCTATCTAAACATATGTGAACCAGACGTGGTTTTCAGAGAGAGAATGAGAAATTTTAAGACTAACAAATACATACCTGATTGTAAACCGACTTCCAATGGCTGCGAGATTAAACGAACATATCCACTTCACTCATTTTTGAACAGGAAAGACAAGCCACTAATATACTGAAGGTACACTAATCACTTACACACACACTAAAGAACAGGGGCTTAGAAACACAGATGATTATATTTATTTTTATTTAATAACAAAAGAAAATAACCACTGCACACTACATATAACACAAAATCATTTTACACACTGATGAACCACCGAAAGCTTTACTTCGTTCGCTTCTAATTTCAACCAATATGGACGGTGAAACGACATCCAGAAAAATATTAATTCAGCTTTCACCTTGCTGAAGTTTGAAGAAGGCAGCTACCAAATATTGATATATTTCATCAGACGAGGCTGCTTTTGACTTTTATAAACTTTTAATACTGGGCTGCATTATTATCTACTCATATGTGCATTTTTCGAGGGCAGCCGGTTTCAGTGTAGCTTTACAAGTCGACGGCCATAACAGTACTGT
The DNA here is from genome assembly GCA_022664845.1 of Lepisma saccharinum. Taxonomy (NCBI): domain Eukaryota; kingdom Metazoa; phylum Arthropoda; class Insecta; order Zygentoma; family Lepismatidae; genus Lepisma; species Lepisma saccharinum. The sequence continues at coordinate 82,315 of JAGDQP010001426.1, read as the reverse complement.
CAGATCGGCAACAACCAATCAGAGACGAGGATCGAATCAGACATAAAAAGCGGAAGGGGGTGAGGCTTAACCACCTAAATTTCTCAACGAAATAAATCAACAATCAGATCTTTAAATTTATTTATGAAAATTTAAAGCGAAGGAAAAATTGTTGAAGAAAATAATGCAATAAAGTATGCAAAGAATAATTAAATAATAAAATGAAGAAACAATAAAGAATAAAAAACCCGCCAATACAACAATGTGAGAGATAACCTGAATTATTCGGCTTTTTGACATCTGGACAAATAAAACACTTTGAAGTTAGCCAAAGTATTACCGACAATAACGAACAAAATAAAAAAAAAGACACACAAAAATGGGGAGAGGGTAAGATATGTTGCGACCAACCCACAATGGGCCGCTGCAATTTGAGGGAGAGACCAATAAGATCTTTGATAACAACCAGTGCTATTTAATCTTCCAAGATGACTCGCAGCAGTTTTTTATCTCGTATTACAGAAGATTTTGTACTTTACTTATTTATGGAAGTATCTTTGGTGTTACTGACTTCGGGATCATTTCTCCTTTTGCCTTGTACATAATTACTGAAATCAACCGTGGAAATAAGCGCAAAGGAAGCACTCTGGACTTTGATGATTAATATAATTTATCAGTGAATGGCTTATATATAGATAGCTGAAATCAGCCGTGGAAATAAGCACAAAGCACTTTCTCCGTTGAAGATTAATGTAATTCATTATTGGATGAAATTTATTTATGTAAAAATGCACATCTCTACAACATGTAATAACAGCTGTTATTTAGATTCCTGAATCAAATGAAAAATTATTGTTTTAATGAACGATTTACACAAATCTGGATTCATACATCTTAAAACCGAACAGCTATACTTAAATGAATCCTATCTTGTACATAAAATAGTGTAAAGATTGAAGTATTAATAAGCCACTTGTCTCTCTGATTTAATTAAATCGTAGCAATAAAACTTAGAATCTGCAGTTCAATCTGTCTACTTATGTATAATATTTAATCCACAATTTGTATATAATTATATATAATCCACACAGTTGATCCAGGGTGGAAATTGAAGATGAGAAAGGAAGAATTTCCAGTACCTTTGGATACTTCCACCTCTGGAACGTGATACCGTTTGTTCTTTTCAGAAAATGGGGACTTGCGAATAGCTTCATCTATCTATCTATATATAAAAATGAAAGTTCTGTGTTTGTCCTCTCATGACACCAAAACTGCTTGACCGATTGGAATGATTTTTGCACATGATCAGATATTGAACCCGTGTGGAAAGTTATATCAGTCGCCATCTTGGATTTAAAATTGCCGCCCAAAAGACGTTTTCCACACCGTTTGAGCTAGAGATACGAAATTTGGCATAAAGGTGTATTATCAAGAGTAGTTTAGCAAATATTACAACATTTTGAAACAGTCGCCATCAAGCTTGTTTGATTTAAATCAGATGATTTAAAAAAAATCAATGATTTAGATCAAAAATAGATTTTTTATTTAAAAAGTAGAAATGAAGTGCAGTATTTTTAATCATTCTGTGATTTGAATCATAAGTAAGCTTAAAAGTTACCCCTTAGCTCTTACGTGATGATATGGTCTTATGGTGTATACCAAAACCAAAGTGATAGACGCATTTTAACGAACTATTTGATTGGTTCATTTTGATTGGTATCCTCTATTGATTTGACTGCATTAAATAACTCTCATTGAATTGAATTTTATCTAAGACCTTTAGGTAACTTTGGATCAAACCGAATGGATGTTGATGGGTGAATTGGTGGAATGAAGAAAGTGGGAGGAAACGAGAGAACCCTGAGAAAACCCACGCACACTGTTTTTGTTCACCACAAGCCACGAGTCGGGATCGAATCGGCGACTTTATGGACCAGAGGTGAGCGTTCTACCACTGAACCATCGTGGCTACAAAATAGCTCTCATACTATATGAAATATTGTCATGGGGCTTTCCCAAATTGATGGTGCAATTTCGAGGGCTGAAAACCAAGTGAAATGAACTAACATTTATCTTAGTAAACTTAAATCCTAGAATATTTCGTTAGAAAGATGTAACCGGGAGAAAAGAGGCAATTACGATTATAAAATTAGCAATTGCTTAGAAAGAAAGGAAGACACAGACGTCATTTTAGAAGGAAACTTGATACATACTATGAAACCATTCATCGTATATCGACGAAAGTAACATGGAAGTTTCCTACATGTTAACTTTCTTGGTAAAATATACCATAAGTAAATAACGTCATATCTTCCATTCTTTTCAAAATTATTACAAGTTGTTGTAATTTCCTATTTTCCATGGCTATCCCCTGCAGCGAATACCATGTATTTGTGAATTTTACTTTAGTTTTTACTGGTTAAGGTATTTGAAAAGAAAGAACTAACTTAATAGCTTTTTCAGTGCCGCCAGATATTTAAATAAAAATTTGATTTAAATAAAATAAATCGATTTAAATAAAAATGTCAACATTTTTTTTAAAAAATCGTGAATTTTTCAACCCTGGAATTTTCAGTTGTACCAATATATTTTATAGTACGAGCTCGTATTTTTGTTTCGATGGAGCCGCGTTTTCTTAAAATGAATGTATAGCTGGTGATAACTGTCCTGTAATTTAGAATGGTAATAGATTTCACCACAGAAGGTTCCACTTTAAGAATATTTCGTTGTTAGATGTATCTTTTAAAGGTACTCCGTTTATTTCAAAGGGCATCCTCGACATGAGGTACAACGTCGTTGTCTTTACTTTATTAGTGTTGGCAGTATGGTATCTTTTGCGTAATGAATTACAATTTAGTGTAAGAAATATTTCATTCATGCTAGTCTACATAAGGAAAATTGAGATGTAATATAATGTCATAGAATAATTTTTGCTTCTTTAAGTTTTTTTCTTCAGATTGGAGGGAATATCTCTCAAACATACACGTGTTACTGGGTAAATCAGGCCTAAATAAAGAATAAACAGTTTTAAATGCCGGTTAACTTTATTCGAAAATAATAATTAAAAGTATTGAAGCATTTTCTTCCGTGTTGCCATAAAACTGTCTGTTAGGTACAGCCGTACAGTACATGCTACTAGAACATTTTTTTTTTTTTTAATCTGGTGATAATTGAATGTACGCTGGTTATCAATGATTACACAAATGTATGGCTCATTGGATTAGTAGTAGAAGTGTTTTCGTTTTTTCAATGTTATTTCGCATATTGTAAGTCAAGAACGTCAATGAACTTTGCCACATGTCTTTAATGCGGGTACAATGATTCTGGTGCTTTTTTTTATCACAACTAAGAACAACGTATTAGTTCACAACATAATTTAAATGTTTGAAGTGTTTGAAGGTCTTCATTAAGGTCTGGAATTTGTCTTCTGTTCCACAATAATTAAACACGTCAAAATGTGTTCTTGCTCATTTTGACGGACACCCTGATTTGAGTATATTACACTACAATATAATAGTCTGCAGTCAAAAATAATTTCTACTACACCGTTACTAGCACATCAGTTAAAAACCTAGTTAGCATATTAAATTTGCATTACTTTACGTTGAAAATGTATCTTAGTGGACGGGAAAAGTTCCACTCTTCTACGAGAAAATGTCAGTCAGGAATCATGGAAGGCAACAGATGTCAGAGAATTTGCCCCCTTTTCTCCTTCAAATAACACTCTGAATATCACATTTCATAAAAGTACAAACGAAAACAGTTTGTATAGGAATTAATTTAATTGCTATTGCTGTCATTATTTGGAGAAGAGTAGCGAAATAAATCACAAGACGTGTTAAAGTCAGTATTGCAAGTGTCGCGTGATTGTGTAAAGTCCGCTAAGTCAAAAAATGAGGAAACTACGTTTATAACAAGTTCTTATTCAAGAAAAAAAATGTATAATCGGGTAAGTTGTATCTCAATTTCAAGAAAGATAAGGCACTTTGTATTTTCAGATCTACAGGTATTAGCATTGGCACTGTGTATTTCAATGTCAATTTTCTAAGTTCGTACTTTATTTTTTTTTATTTATCCGACTTTACACACGCACGCGACAGTTAATATGATTTTATCTTATTTCCAAACCAGTATGATCTCATTTTAAATTAAATGAAAAATGCTTATATCTCATTTCTAAGAAAATTGTTTTGTCGCTGCACATATAATATCTTTATTCTGAATTTTAAGAAACCGTTTTCTTACTGTGTGATACGCGTGACAATGATTTTGTTGATTTACTCACTTCTCCCACTCTTTGCGATGCAACTGCCCATATATGTGTTGTAGGTAAAAATAAGTAACTGGGAAAATAAATGATAACCCTTAACTTCTATCAGTGATCGATGTATGCGATGTCCAGAGAGGAAGAAGAGTTTCTCCAATTGGTATTGGCCGACCTCAATAGCCTTGTGGTCTAGGGCGCTAAATCTCCGTCGATGTGGTTTTGCGTTCGAATCCCACCTGGGTCATGGATGTTTGTGGATTGTAGAAAATAGTGCTCTCCTATAATCGATAACACCGCTCAAACCGCTGAAGTTATATTTTTATCCTATAAATTCGATAGAATTGTTTTTCTAATTACTGAATTTGTTACAACAAGTCATAAATATGTTTATATTTCTAGACAATGTAGACAGAAAAAGATAGTGAAAAATAAATCAGTAAATTGAACAGAGTGAAAGAGCGCAAAAGGTAATAATAAAAACATTTTAAACAGATACTTTTCTTAAACAATTCGTACTAAAAAGTAAAAAATAATTTTGTTTATTCTTGACTAAAAAGAAAGCATGAGGCGCGTTCTCATATACAGTCACTTTATAAATTCTTTAATTGCACTTTATAAATTATTTATAAAAATCTTTTTAGTCGTGCATCAACAAAATTATTTTTTTTACTTTTTAGTACGAATTGTTTAAGAAAAGTATGCTTTTGAAAATATTTTTTTATTATTTTTTCAAGTTATTTCGGTGTTCGAATACTTTTTCTCAAGCTAATGTTTTGTGGCCCAAATCCTAAAGTGTTCTGCAACCAGTCAAATGACAGGTCGTTGCAGGCTAGTATTTATTTTAGGATAAAAAGTCTATATTTAAAAAATCGCTTTTAAAATATATATAAGTAACAATGGGATATTGTATTGTCACTCGACTTACGTCGCTGTGCAAAATTTCATCATCGGGAAATGAGTTAAATTAATGTTACCAGATTTGAGTACACCACGAACACATTATGAATTAAAGAAATAAATGTAATGAAAAAGATTACGGATCAACAGCTTTTTTGCATCTTCCATATCGAAGATTGCTATACATTAAACAGCAATATTCCTCTTAGTGTTTTCTCTTACATATAGATGGCAGGAGCTGTTATATCCGATGAATTGAATGTTACTGTCCTTGAGGTAACGTTGTGAACGCAATTTCCCGTTATTTAACTTAGTTTACGGATTAAATTAAGATCATAAACTATTTATAAACATAGATTAATAATTAGTAATATAGTAACAATTAGTACTGTAATAACCCCCAAACTCCTGACGGGCGCTATGCCCGATGGGTGTCACAAGAATAGTTCCGAGAGGGCAGGGCAGACAGCTCAAAAGGGAATACTTTCTACACAGTTTTCAGGATGTATTGCAATTAATGTTTAACTAAAAATAGAAAAAAGTTCGTGGGCCCTTTAAGATTAGAATATTGCATACGAACGGAAACGTATTTAAGGGCGGGTCAGGTCCTCTTCAAATTCAGACGCAAAAATAGTATAACTTTAGTGGTAATAATCTGAATTTAATATACAATTTGGATTCCCCCGGAAGCCCATGGGTCCCATTTCATTAAGACCTTTAGGCAACTTAATTCTAATCATCATCATCAGGCCGAATTGAATTGATAATGAGAGAATTGGTGGAATGAAGAAAGTGGGAGGAAACGGAAGAACCTTGAGAAACCCCCCAACTCACGGTGTTTGTTCACCATAAAGACCACATGGCACGACCGACGACCCCACGCACCAGAAGTGAGCCTTATATCATTGAGCCACCGCAGCACAATATTGCGTACGTTCTAGTCGAAAAATTATTATTATTATTAAATTATAATAAGAATAAAAATATTGGAAAAGCGAGAGGAAAACCTGATTAGTCATTTGCCGATTTGATCCCGTCTCTCACGACATGAAGCAACATTTCTGTGCATTGTTCATCCTTCGTGACGTAAAGGATATTAACATCTAATTTCCTCCTGACATAACATGTAAATATACGTCTTCATTGTAAGGCAAGTGTTTAAATTGTAATATGTTTCCTAACTTATTTACTTGTTTGCGCTTTCGAAGTTATAGTATATAGACTCAGGTGATCTCTTCGATGGTAACACCCTTAATACGGTTTGTTAACCCAATGCTAATAAAATGGGTATTTGTAAAAGGTTCCAGTGCTCTTCACTAAAATTACAATTCTGATATCTCATTTGTTTCATTACTTTTTTCTCGTTTCTCGTGTTGTAATTCTTAAAACAATGTCCCTGAACTTAATAGTAAACATAGGGCGGGAAGGTAATTTTGTTTTGTTCTTTACTGTATACTAAATATTCTTTGATGGATCAATCTATTATGTAAAGCTCAAAATTTGAGTCTTTGAATGCTTGGTATACAAATCCACACTGTTAGACCCATCTACACCAATTTTTCATGACTCCATCTGACCATACCGAGCCGCCGTAGCTCAGTGGTAGAGCGTTGGCGTAGCATTCGGGAAGTCGTGGGTTCGATCCCAGCAGCCGGCCACCTTGACTGAGGTTTTTACAGGGTTTTTCCTTAGTCATACTAGGGAAACGCCGGGATGGTACCTTCAACATACTCCCTGGCCAACACCTTCCCGAATCATTCTCCCTCCACTATATCTGAGCCTTAGATGCCTAAAGGTCATAAATACAATACAATTCATCATTCAACTCCATCTGACTATACGGAGATCGTAGGCTATGTCTGTCCCTAAATGTCCTAAACGAACTAATAAGCTTCTAAGAACGGGACCTAAAGTATTAGTAAAGCAGGCTCCGAAGCACTCCGCTCAATGGACTCCCACGTGACTGCCAACTGAGAGGCTACTTCAATTATGAAATAAAGGTGGAGTCCTGTATTGGAAATAAGATAAAATGGCGTTGAAGGACTGGTAACCCTGACCACGTGGCAGTCTGTTTGAACGAGAGCCTCTAGGCGGGTAAAAGGATCTATATAGCCGGTTCAACAAAGAAGCCCCAGTAAAACAAGGTTCATTTAAGGTTGACAAAACCTGTAAATGGTCCTCTTTTGGACGATTTATTTAACAAAATTTAGTTAAATCAGCGTTTCCTCTTGAAGATAATGCCTAAAACGCAGGCATACAACATTTTTGTCACTATTAAATAAACACGTGTGACACTACGGAGTTGAATTTAGTTTGTTCATTTTAATTGTGCAAGATTTTCTATTTATTGAGGACGAGAAATCCTCCTAGAACAGAGCTGAAACTGGTCACCAGGTCAATATCGGATCCTTCGGTTCAAGTTTTGGATTGGGTTACCGGGGATACTGGGTTTATGCTTGGGACATCCCTCGGAAACGTTATTCTGAAAGATTTTATGAATATCACAAATCAAAATATTGATTGATTCAAGCCACAGGAAGAAGACCGGCTCAAATTAAGCCAAGATATGATCACTGGATCAAGTTTGGGTCAACTGGGTCAAGATTCGATCATCGTATCGTTGGCTCACAAAGTTAGTCTGGTCATTTGGGTCAAGACCTGCTTACCGAGTCAGTCGTGTCATTCGGATGGGGTCAATCGGGTAATTCGGGCCAAATTTCGGACCGCGCCACCGGGCCACTTCAGACTGGGTCATTGGGTTACAAAACGTGTCCCTTTTCAGCTCTGTCTTGGAGTTGAAGTAAATAATTAAACCACAATTGCATGGCAGATAGCCGCAGTAGTAGCTATTTACTTCTCAATAAAGAACATCAAATTAAAAATAAATGGAATTTACTCAGTGTATGACCACCAGAAATGAACATTACTAGTATTCAATTTTATCTGACGTTATGCAATGAACAGGTCAATAAAAAAAAAGTGAAACAAATGAATGTTAAACCGGTTTATAATTCCTTCAACTGAATGCTGTTGTTTTTTTGTTTTTGTTTTTAAGTTTTGTAACTGATGTCCGCTTGTGTTCCCTGTCACCGGAAACATGCGTTCCTGTTTTGTTGTTTCCGGAAATGATGTAAGCCACAGCACTGAGTACGAGTACTCTCGACCGTAATCAGCACTTTCATCAAACGCCATCTCGCGGTCTCTCCGATCGCAGGCAGCGTTGGAGAACATTTTCAGAATCCAAGGCCTGTTGCTGTTCCTAACTCCTCCATTTCTGTTCATGTGTGTTCGTTCATGTGTATGTGTGCGTACGCTAGGAGAAAAGCCTTTACGTATGTAGTGGTCACGGTTAAAGTTATAATTGGATAAACACGGGGGGAAACAACATAAAACAGTGTAACACAACAAACTCATGTGTGCGGGTATGTATCCATGTTTATATTGTTCTTCTCTTTAAAAAATTAGTTACGGAAAATAATACTTTTATTTGTTCACATCACGATTCTGATGACCACATGCTGGACAAACACCATAATCACATTTACTGACGTGTCCAGGGAAATAAGCATCCGCTTTGCAATTCTGTTATTATAGTCTAAAAGTAAGTTCGTTTAGATTAACGTAAAAGCGTGTACGTTCTTCAAGAAGCTGAAATGTTTAGTGTAACAGAAGTAACAGTTTGGACACAAGAAAATGTTTCTAAAATGATCCCTAATAGATACGATAGAATTAATTTATATCACACACAAAAGCATACCTTCCGAATTGGGGGCCAAATCAGTATAATACCGTTTCAATGAAATGGAAGTTCGCTTTTGTTTTGATATTACTAAATTATTTTCCATAGTATGATTTTATTCGATAACGAAAAACAACGTTAAAATATTAAACCTTTTCACTGGTATGTGTTATCCTTAGGTCATAAGAATAGCAATTATCTAACTTAAAAAAAATAATAATTTGAAGTAATATTACAAACTTTGTAAAAATGAGATATTGTCTTTAGGAAATTTAAAATTAAAATATTCTATTAAAAATATAAAGTTGTCCCATACAACTTAATAAAAGTGGTCGATTTTGTTTTTCAGCTGAAGGTAAATTCATCTCCTTTATGACTGGAAATTAAAAACCTAACTTCAAAATTTATAACCCTTTTTGTTTAGAAATAGTTAACATCCTTAACTCTTAATGTGTACAGGGTGTTAAGAAAAGTGATGGTCATAAACTGGAAAGTTAATTCCTCAGAAAAACGTTCATTTAAAGAAGTGTGGAAACTTTGTCTTTAGTAATGGAGTGAGAGGCACCCGAATATGCAGCAATATCGTCACAAATGACGCAATTTCGAGACAAAGAGTGACGTAAGACGTGTTGACTTAGCTCAATCAAAGTTATGTGAAAGAGTTGTATTTAATAGAACTTAATGATTGAGGACTGCATCATAAAGTAAATTCCCGACGTATTAATTTGTTAATCAAGTAATTGTCACTCTACAGTAAGCATACACAGAAATTCTATTTAAGTTCAATTCATGATATTCTTAATAGGCTTCATAAAGCATAAGCTTATTTATGAAACAATTCTTGGGTACAATTTTGTTTGTGATTTGTACTACTTTTGGAAGCCTGTAGCTCTGAAATCTTGGATGTTTCAAAATTCCTTGAAAAGAAACATTTTCTTATTTCAGTATAAGAAATTCACTCATCATATTATGAACGTCCGCTTTTAAACCCTATAATACACGTCTACCACTCAATAATACACCATTTAATTTTCAGAAATCAAATTTTAATCTATAGAAACTTCCGCTAAAACAACGTCATTCTAATATATATATATAGTAATAATAATAAACATGACATTTTCTTTTCATTTTAGAGTTAATATAATTCGAACTACTCATTTTTCATAATATTACCCTTAGCAAAGTCGTAAAGAAGTATGTATGCTATTTTCACTGTACTACGAATAACAAAAGCAGTTTCTCAGGAAGGGGAAAGCTGTTTAATTCAAAGAATCGCTGTTAATAGTTGTAGTTACTGCTGGTATCGAGTTTTATTATACAAATGTAGGTCCTCCTCAGACCAAGTATCTTAGCAGAATAGTAGGGGGCGATATTATTCGCAATCAGAAATTTCGTTTCTTCAAATTTTCTGTTTCCGGTTGACCTAATAAAGTGTTTCTTTTCATCTGTTATTACTACCATGTAATAAATGGGATGGAACCTAAAACTAGCACAAAGACCTTTCTTTACCTTTACCACACACTATTAAAAATAATACACTATTTTGTACACTTTTCTGCACATCTTTGCAGGTAGACATTCTCTTAGCTTCTTCTTCTTTTTTACTTAAGATGAATAACTAATGTGTATAAGAAAGTGTACAATCTATTTCTGAATGCGAGTTTAGGACGCTTCTTGCGCACTCAAATTATCAGTATTTCTTTTTATTTGGATCATAATAAGTTCTGATATAGTGCACTCAATCATTTTTCAAATAACTTCTTTATGATATACACCGGGAAAGAAAAGGACTTCGTTTTCATCTAAGAGCCCGTGTTCTACGCTGTTATCGCCAACATTTGAAAAGTGCGTAAGAACTGATCAAAAGTTCAGTCATTTGAGCAATAATTGCTGCAGTTTTGTCATTTTCAGAATGTTTAGCACACTCTTTCGTGTAACTTCAAGTGAAGGGATTTATAAAAAGCTGACAATATGAATTAGATAAGAAAATATGAAATAATAGTGTTCGTAATGATGTTTTTCCGTGTAAAGAATGTCACATATGCGGAGAACGCGTTCTTCATTTAGCTTCATTGCACTGAAAAAACTGTCTCCAGAGATGAGTAGGCATTTAAATATATGTATATTTTTTTTCATATTGTGGGGTAGAAATCACGCAGTTTGTGGATGGGAGTCTATTTTGAATCAACTTTTGTTGCAGTGAGAGCGTTTTTTAAAAGCAGCATCCGTATGGAACGAAATCAATATTATATGTTTTAATATTTTGTGTTTTAATATACAGGGTGCATGCAACAAGAACTGAGGGTAAAACTTCGGGAGGTGATTCCCGACATCGAAACAAGTAAAAAGTCCCAGTGAAAGGGTAAAATTTTGCTTCGTTTTGGAGATACAGCATTTCCAATTTAAGGCCCAGAGTAGACTACTTACAGTAGGAAGAAAATGAATAATTCTCAATAAATCAGAAACGACGCATTGAAGGAAAATTGCTTTTCCGGAAATTTGTTTTTAACAATATAGTGGATATAAGAAGTGAAAACACGTCGTCACTGAGTTCTCCATGTTGCCAATCTGGTACTAAACTTTTCAAAGGGCATTACGCCGTGTTATTGGATATTTGACATCACCTATACTAGTGATGACAAACAACATACGTAAAGCACACACTGCAGTGTTTGAAATCATAGATAAGACAGAAAGGTTTTCGCGATCTCATACAATGATATTTCATCTCGTGTCGTATTCATAGTTTTCCACACTGCGGTGTATGCCTTGCGTGTGCTGTTTTTCTTTACTAGAGGATGAGCCAAGGACTCGATGTAATGTCATTTGAAGAATTTTAATATTATATCAGGTTGGCAACACTAACAATCCGGTGACATTGTGTTTTCACTCCAGATATCTACCATGTCGTCGGAAATAAATTTCCGTAAAACGAGATTTTCATTCAATGCGTCGTTTCTGATTTATTGATAATTATTAATCTTCTTTCCATCGTAAGACTCCAAGCTGAGAACCCTGTTTCTCCAAAACGAAGCGGAATTTCATCCATATTCATAGGAACTTTATGTTTCGATGCCAGGAATCACCTCCCGACGTTTTCCTCCATGGTCTTGTTACACCCTGTGTAATTTATAACATCAACTCCTTACGGACACTTTGATTAGAATTTACTATCGTATTGTACTAAATATTCATAAATTACAGAATATGATAAAAATATAGCAAAAAGAAAAAAGAAAGAAAATCATATTGGCTATGTTTGGATTAGCTGGTGAATGAAACACGTTTCAGTAAATAAAGTAGATGTACTTTTTATTGCCATGTGGAAAGAAACGAATACCGTACTTTTACCTATGAGGGAAAAGAAAACTTAAAATGATCCCCGACTTCGTTTCAAACTAGAGCCACTAGATTATATAAATTAGATACACTTAGAAAGAAAGCAAATAGAGCTTCCGCTTTATAGTTCACAGTGGTGCAAGTACAGTATTAGGAAACAGTGTGTAGTCGTACTTACGTTAGAGAAAACTAGATGATTCCAAATTATGTGATTTTTCCTAGTACACGGTAAGTCAAAGTCACTTAACCCACGAAGGGCCAAGACCTCGGGGTGGTCGAGAGGTAAGCGCGCTCGATTTCAGTGCGCGTTGTCACGAGTTCAATTCCCGCCAGGGTCTCTTGAACGGAGTGGTTCTGAGCTCACTTTACCTAAAACTGTAGGTCCCGTTCTTATAAGCTCGCCAGCTCGTTTAGGACGTTAGTAACAACTCAATCAGCCGAAGGGCCAAACGGGATATATTTTGTCTCTCAGTCGTATTTTTCTTTAATATTTCGTAATATACTGAACACTAGGTGCCCCGTTATTTTTATAGGTGACTTTAAATAAATGCGGATGACATCAACAAAAGACCGCTAACGGTAGTGCCCATACAGCATTTTACCGTCAAAGAATTTAAACGTGCTGTGTTTAAAAATGCATATTTGAAATTGTGCGACGGGTACACAATTGATTCTCAAAGGAAGTAGGGGAATCCCGTAATTTTTCTGAAGTAGAAATAAGTCGAAATGAGCATGAATTAAACGACTTTCACTGTAAGTAAAGATGACGTACGTCATCACTGGCATCCAACCGAGGAATGATTTTGAATGTCTTTAATAACAAATAAACAAAATGTTTGATGAAAGTATGCAATTCTTACTCCTGAGTGTTATGCAACCATGCAAATTATGTGAAAATCATTCGTCACATGTAGTCTGCTTGAGATATTGACTTGGCGCAAACGAATTGTGTTTCCTGGTGGAGAGACGTCCCATTCATGTTAGTTTCGACCCATCTTTATTTTAGAGATTTTCTGAAAATCCCCATCTTCCCTTGGTTTCTCTCTTGCGAACCCTTTGCGGAATTTTAAAATATTCATTTTTGGATAGTACAGATTTAAAGTCTTTGACGGTACCATACCACATGAGCTCTACTGTTAGTGGTGTTAGCAATATGAAGCTCTAAAGATCATTTTCCCACGCTTTCGACAGGCTGTAGCTTCGAAACTATGAACATTTCGAAAATTTGTAAGTGAACTTTCGTCTTGTTTTGATGTGTGGAATCAGCCCCATGAAATTTGTTGGTGTAGTTCATAAATACCTTGTATAAAGCATTTCTGACCTATACTTTGTCCATGAAAGGGAGTTTTATTTAGTTGCTGTTTTTATAACCCTGAACAACATTTTGCTCACTAGTTCCGAACGTTGCTTTATCATACCCAGTTCCAGTGAGAACATGTCACATTTCCTGAAAACAAGATATCGGTGGTTGTCATGTACGTAAAGTAAGAGGTTACATAACTCAATCGTCGCATCGAATAACACGTGCATTCTGTGATGAATGTACTTAAGTTAACCAGGAAGTATTAATGTCCTTTATCGTAAGTTGTTTAGAACTGTCACAAGGTTAAAACAAGCGGGAAAATGAATATTAATTTGTGGTACACTGTACTGATACAAAATACACAAACAAGTACCACTAAGTATATGAAGTGTTGCATGTATGGGTTATCCTAAGCTAATTTGAATATATGAAAGTATACCTATTTGTATTCTGAAGTTCAAGTTATTATAACTCTATATGATAGAAGGAACGGTAAATATAAACTCCTCACCTTTGTTTGACTAATAATTTACATTTTCATGCGAAGTTCTCGGCCTCAGCCTGAGATGCATAAAGACCATAAATAGAATTGAATGCAATTCTTGTGAAGTACTTGAAAAAAGCAAAATACCGTCAGACCCAAATTGACTTGAGTGAATCAACTTATTTAGTATGACCTTATCCTGTTTGCTATCAGTGATATCAGACGAGTACAGGAATGGTATCTTCAGTTAAGGCCAAGGCTATCACTTTGCTTAAACGCAAAGTTTCAATGAAGTGAGGTTATGGCATTTCCCATATAACGCTTCATTGATTTGTCACTTCAAGTGTTCAAACTTGAAGAAAGTTAGCAAAACTCTTCATGGTTGCAATTGTTTCTTCATGGTGTACGTTGCAATACTTTCAATAGTGTGCAAAAGTGCCCAAAATTACTGATTTTACATAATTCCTTAGAAACATGCCAAATTTGATCCAATTTCGTGAACTAAATATGAGAGATCATCTATTTGAAAAGAAAAATATCCAACATAGCACATGCATATTCCCACTATTCGCCACGAATATTACTTATTTCTCTATGAATATAGAATATGCACGGAATATTCCAGAAATTTCTTGGCATATGCATGGAATATGCCAATGTCTGGATTTGAATCTTTATGGTATTAAAATAAGAGATTTTCACGCCTTTTCCTACGATATTTTTTTACTCTATAAGAATGATTAGGAATATGACAAAATGAGAGAAATATGAAGATCCAGGGACCCAGGTAAAAATGGAGATGGTGGGTTTGAGACATATATTTGTGTTTTGAGTTTCTTTAAATTAACTCAAAAAGTTCGTGAAGCGTATACCCACCGAAAATCTTAGCACTACACCGCTGCGTGCAATTGTATAAGGGTGTTAGGATAACTTTCGTGTACCACAGATAATATCTAAACAGAAAGTTACTTTTTATTTTTGCACTTCGAGAGTAAATTTGCATAAGAATTCAATGTTTATCCGCGTCCAACATACATATAATATAGTCAGTAGTGGTGGTACTCATGTCGATCTTTGTTCTGATAATTTGAGTTTACTTAAGAGAAAATTTAATTCATTTAAATTTGAAAACTGATTTGTACTAATTGTATAATGCTTCGTGGGTGTCGTATGTGTGTTATGCCCTTGTTGTGTGTTGATTGTTCTGTATTATTTTTACTGTGCAGGATGCTTGGAACTTGTGTGTTCTATTCCTGACAAAGAAATAAGTAAATAAACAGGATTTGAGATAATTAGTTAAGGATTGAATATTTCTTTTTTGTTTTTAAATCTTGAATTGCAAAACTACCAGGCATTGTTGGGATTTATTTATATTATTATTTATACGTTTCATCGTCTGCTGCTGCGTGTCGTACAACAGTTTGTTTTGAGCAATTTTTCCACCGTTATTCACTTTTCTAATTGAACTTCCTTTAGTGGCATGAAAACACGCAATTGTCTTTTAAACAACAAAATGCAAGTGTGTATCTCAGACTTTCTGTATTTTTTTAACTATCCAACTTCTTTCATTTACACCTACACAAACTGAATTTATCGTAATCACGAGCAGTGTATGTAAGGCACTCTCTTGTCACCTGCTCCATATAATTGCTTCAAGGAGACGAAAAGATAAAGCGAACACCTGTTACAGTTTTTGTATCCTTCCTAGTCATACTTCATTCTGTATATTACTACACACATACACACACAATAGCACATTAAGTGACGTCACTGAATCGTTACTTTTAAGACTAGAGTGAAGCACAAAAAGAGAGAGATGGAGAAACGTGACTGAGCGTATCCATGCAAACATTCTTTTCTTTTTTCTTTTTTCCTTATCTTCTTTTTCTTCTATTTTACCTGTGTACGTACTCACATGCAATGTAGGATTTGAATGTCACTCACACAGCCTACACACGTAAATGGATGATCATAAATGGATGAACGATCAACTTGTCAATACCTGAACAAGTAGCCATCTGTTACTCAGTTCGGTAAGTCGTGAGCCTAAAGATAGGGAAGCGTCGAGGGAAGAAAGAGCAAAGTGCAGAAGAATGGTTAAACATATGCCTTCCATTTTCATGATAGAAATAAATTATCCACATGTGACCTGCGGTCGCTAGAAGAAGTAGTAATTTCAAGTTACCAACAAGCTGATCTTTTCCTCTAGAGAAATCAATGAACAGATTTCTCATGGTGTTTAAATTATAAAAGGAAAATTCCGTAGCAAAGCAACACCACTGCAAACCACTTGATTACTTTTGGTACGAAGATCGAACCTTAGTGTGAAAAGGCTTTTATAATTTCATAAACGAAATCGATGTTTTGAAGGTTTTTAAGTGTCTATTGTTCACTGATTTCCATTGCGAATTTCCTATACAACAGTGCACATTCATCCAACCCGCGTAGCCGTGGCGTTGTGCGGGAAAGCTTGTCTAAGGCAGAATATGACACCTTACAATGGACAGAGATTTAATTTTATTTCATTGTAATCAATCTTGGAACAACGTGGTTTATGATAAATGGAATGTTTCTAAAATTTTATTTTAATGTATTCAGCAGCAACAGAATTAAAGATAAGACACTAACTGAAATCATGAAATGATATTCTTATTCAATAGGATGATGATATTTTATCGAGTACTAATACAACACAGTCACTTCTAAATTCAACTTAATAAATGATTCTCACAAAGTCTATTGCCGACCGGGTGGCCGAGCGGCCTGCGGCGGTAGGCCATCGGTTTGAAGGTCCAGGGTTCGAGTCCCGACAGGGGCATGGGTGTGGATTTTAACAGCTAAAGGCGAATCGTCGTGACGGGCCGAAGTCCAAAGTTACTAGACTGGCCCATATAAAAATAGAATTTACCAAAGTTTATCACAAATTCTATTCGAGGGAGTATCTACAGTCACCCATTTATTAGTTCATAAGTTCGCCGACTGTACGTAGACTCTTCGCAACACAAATACCACAGACTTGCTTTTCAAGTCTCATACACTCGTTCTAATATAAGATGTCTTCTACCATATAAAAACATACACCTAGTAATTGATTCCAACAGAGAAAATAACTCTGTTATCCCAGGTGATCTATTTCCTTTCTTTAATATGGAAAAAGTAACCTACTTTGTATGGCTATTGCCCAAATGAACACTTTTCGCCCGAGGCGAACCTATCCTCTTAAATGACACTTTTTGCCCATTGCACTAACTTAATTATGTTTCGTGTAGAACGAGATACTTATGTGTTATACGCATGTGTCGTATACGAAAGTGTTCACGCACTACTCACCGAGGTTTGAATATTTGTGCTTCCTACCCTCATCGTTGAATCAGTGAACAGTAATAAATACCCACCGATATATTTTCAATGCAAGCCTCAGGTATTGCTTTTTCATTAGCATTATAGCTGTTACATAACCAATTTAATGTTTTTCGATTATTTTTTTTTTAATTTACGCGTAATATTTAGAATCGCAATTTCATGTTTGTATGTAAAGTGATTCGTATGATACAATTCAAGTATATACGAAGCTCGTAACTGCGTGTAGAACACATTTGCCTCCAAATTACACCTCGAATAACTCTATATATAGTGTTTTAATGACTAAATGTTCTGAAAGGAAGTGAAATAAATTAATATTAATGCTTTCGTGCGTTATTTTGAACGTTTATCTAAAGTGCATGAATAAATTCAAAATTCAAATTGAACTTTTATCGAGAGTATATTAGTAATAATTACATTCTTCCTCGATCAGAACACCTCGAGATAATGTGTAACTTCCGTACCTAAAGTTTATCGGTGTTCTCTCCAAAATTATTTCAAGATCGAAGTAATTAATTTTATCGCTTTTGGGTTTTAATTTCTTAATTAATTAATTATTTCTTAAAAGTAATCTCCAAATAAAGCAATACTCTCTCCTTTTGTCTCGATTCTATAGTCGGCCGGACTCCCAATTGTCTTGGCCTCTCGTCCTCACTCAGTGAGCCCACCCGTTAAGATGGCACTGTCTTTTATGGTACATAATCGCTCAGAACATAAGGACTTCCCATCAACACATCTGACGTCTAAAGCACAAACATTTGGAGGGATTCCAGTAGCACATGCACGTTGGCCGCTGATAGGACCCACATAGCCCCACATCGTTAATGCACGCAGGAGAGCGGCCCTTCTTGAGCCCTCGTTGATCGAGTTTGTATCGACATCGATTAACGGTATCAATAATTTTCCTATTTTCTAAACCTTTAGTAAGTATTGTGCAAGGAATAAATCAATTTTTATACAAAACTTTTTGTTCATAATGAATAAATTAAAATTGAAAAATAGAGCATTTGTCATAGAACAATATTGATCTATGTCGGTAACCGATGTCTATATTGATCAATGTTGATCTATATAGGCGAACGGATATGTTTATCCATCTGGCGATAAAATATAAAATTTCATGTTGTTATCAACACGCGGCAAACTTTGTTTGGTGACAAAGAAGTTGAAGTATGTTGAAGTGCAGAAATAACATGTTCTTCCACGGGAGAGACATAGGCAAATACAGTGTTAAAGTTGATTGTGTTTTCCCAAGGATACTTTGATCACTGTAAGTACATAAACAAACCAACAAGATTTATAGTAATATTTATTATGCAGATTATCGCACACTGCTAGAACCGGGGAACATTTTACACTTTTGTTTCGTTTGTACGATAGAAAGTAGCGTGTTTTCTCGAGGCAATGTGGTTGTTAAGAGAGGTTCCCCTTAGTAGGAGGATAAGTTAAAGTTAGATTTATTTACATTTGTTTTACATCATTTCCTTCAACTGAAGCTGTTTCATTGTGACCACGGCCATTGTACATTTTAAAGTCTTCACAAAAAATGAAAAAAAAAATGAAGTTAAAGGTAGAAGAGACGTGAAATGATTAGAATGGAGCGGAACTACAAATTTTAGCATGAGCGCAATATCGAAAATAACATTACTTTACAAACTAGCAGTAGTCGACAAATTTTACAATCCATTTGCATAGCGATTTGCATTGCAAAGTGATGTAACTTTAGCTACAGAAAAGGAGTATAGTACTAGCTTTATTT
Source organism: Lepisma saccharinum (assembly GCA_022664845.1). Lineage (NCBI taxonomy): Eukaryota > Metazoa > Arthropoda > Insecta > Zygentoma > Lepismatidae > Lepisma > Lepisma saccharinum. Next base: position 63,182 of record JAGDQP010001426.1, on the reverse strand, counting down.
TACAATTTCTAATGTCTTTTACTATTTCTTGTTGGTTTGTCTATGTTGGTGATCCTGAATAATAAAGGAGATTTTTTTAAAGTAATAAAAAATCAGAATTATATTATGTTCACAATGTCAATGCCCGATATTAAGCGATGTCAATACCCGATGTTGATCAAGTAACGTCGTTGATCGATGTCTAAGGATGTCGATGTCCGATGTCGATCGATATCATTGACCGATATTGGCCAAGATGTTTACCATCCAATATGGGGCCGATGTCGTGGAAAGATGTCGATTGATTACGTAAAATCGAATATGCCCATATAGGCCGACGTGGATGTGTTACTTGGGGAACCTTGTCCAGTTTTTTTACGGTTTTCTACCCAAACATTGCCACTTCTTTCTTTAATATTCTTTTCTTCCTTTCTCTTTGTTCTTCCTCTCTCTCTCTCTCTCTCTAGGGTCGCTCAAGCACGTGAAGGGGTTCAAGCTTTTGTCATCTGATTTGGGAAAGTTTCGAAACCGAAGAAAAATTGTTAGCGGTGAGTGTCAATGTTTGGTTAACGGAAAGTGGTAAGGAAGCTTGCTGTCCTCTAGTCCCTGGACCCAAGGTTCATATGAGAAGAATCGAAAAAAATATATATTTTGAGCTACAGGAAAATTGTGTCATGCATTCTAAGAAACATTTCAGTAATTATCTATTTAAGTTAAGGTCTCTAACAAAAGAGAAAAAAGAGAGAGATCTTCAAATCTTACTGTGATTAACCTCTTGCTTGTCATTGTGTCTTATGTAGCCATTTTATTAAGAAGACTTTTGTAAGCCAATATTCTTGCTTTTGTCTGTAATGAACAACCTAGAAAATGATCTAGGTGAACATGGTTACCAAATATACCAAAAATTAAGACGTTCTGATAAAATATGCAATATATAAAACCATAAACACTGGGTGAAATGATTTGGATAGAGATAATGGTGAATTTCTTTAATGATATAGCATTGGGAGGGTGGGCATATTAAATACGTACCAGTTTCTTCAGAAGATGTTGAGTAACTAATGACTTCAGTACAATCTGAATCTAGGTATTAATTTCTTAAAATCTTCAAAAATCCGTACCTCAGTACTCCAGCAGACAATGTGGTAGACGCTAATGAAACTCGAAAACCTTTTACAGCACGACTATCGCAGCAGACCGTATGTTACTCAAACGTCATAGGAAAATTCTTACTCACGAAACTGTAGCGAAAAAAAAAAATCTTGACCTATTTACTTGATCCTGAAACTTCCTCCTCGGATACTCTTCACCGCCAAGGTGATTGGGGAGAACAAATCTGATTTGCTGCTCTTCTTAACATAATTCAAATTTCTTTTTAAATCCCCACTTGTCTTGACGGACAGAGAAGACAAGACTGTTGAACACCTTGCAGAAATTCTTACTGACTAGGACGAGTAGACAGGTCAAGACTGTTGACGCTTATTACATTTCCCTCTAAATATAATTCAGATTACTTACTAGGAAGCGTTTCCTTACTCACCGAGACGTACAGGGAAGATGACTACTGACACTTGCTATATTCATCGAATTTCTGCAGGGAATCCTTACTCACTACGGGAATGGAGAGGAGAGACATTTAGTCAGATATTATAATCAGACATTCTATTCGAAACAACTAACGCACGCACGCACACACAAACACACACACACACACACACACACACAGAGAGAGAGAGAGAGAGAGAGAGAGAAGCTGCAAATAATACACTCTTGTATTTCAGTTTCTAGCAGGTAGTTATTCTGTCATTTTCTTATTCTAAACTTGAATGTGATCTATTTATCCACAACATATCAAATATCTTCCTGTGCTTTTCTTTCCCGTTTATCCTTGTTTTCTACCAAATTCGCTGTAAAATATTTACAGCGATTGAAACAGTTGGAAAAGAAATACACACGCGATGAGTGCTTTTAGTATACTAAAATGTTGTTAAGTTGCTCCTTTTTTTTGCTAGCTTCCATCCACGGGGAGGGCTTTCATGTAATGCCCTCTTATTTATTATTTTTCTTAATAGTTGTCGGGAGACCTATTTGAAAGAGGATTTTCAACCTACAAATTAATTTTGTCCAACAAATGTCAAAGGTTTCAAAGAGTGATCCTTGAAAAGATATTGTCAATAAATAGGAGGAGAATAGTATTAATTGGAATTCTGGAATAAGTTACGTGAAAGTTAATTATATATTTAAAAAAGCTTAAAGGTGTTATATTATAAAACATATATGAATTGTATATATTTTTTTCTGATTCAATACTTTTTGTATTGTCATATTTTTGGCCCTTAATTGCCATAATAATTTAAAAAAAAGAAATATTTTGCATACAAAACAAAACTTTTAACTGGAATTTAGACCTCGTAAGCTGTATTGTGCCATTTCAGATGGAAGCAACATGTAAGGTAGTATTATGTGAGTAAAGTGATGGCATTCTAACGTTTGTTTCATTAGAGAAATAGAGAGAGAACGAAAGAACTGTTGTCTTTTCATGTCTTGTTATTCTACTTCCCGCCCCTCTTTTCCATTGCGTTGAATAGTTGCACTTTATAGCTTTTTCATTCCTAGTATACAAGGTTAATAATTACGGGCGGTTGCGTTCAACAGCGTCAAAAAAAGAAAAGAGGAGTTCGTTATAGAATGCTCCTCCCACACACAAAATCTCCATAAACGAGATTAATTTAGCTGATTCCAAGACCGCCTACGTGCTGTGTCAAGCCTTCATCGGGTAACACAAGCAACTCAGAGCTACTTTAATTTTCAGCTCTCTAGAATTTGATTTCATAAGTCTCTTCCTTCTCTGCCTCTGTTTCTCTTTCCTTCTCCTTTTTCACGGAAAATTTTATTTTTATCATAATGCTCTCAATCTTTATCTTTCTTTGTTGTGCTTCACATTTATTATTTTGCCGTTCATATTTTTCTGTTTGAAGTCGTTTTCATTTTTACTTTTTATTTTGTTAGCCTAAGCTTGAATACACAAGGAAAACTTTTAACGAGCAGCATTCAATGGTATTTTAACACAACAAAACTATACATAAGTACAAGAAATAAAGCTAAGCGATTTTTTTTTTTTAATTCTACACACCTCTGAAACTGAATTTGAATGCACCCCAAGGCTGCTTTCTCTATTTGATACTAAGAAATCTTCCGTTGTCTTCACACTAACAGACATCTTGGAGATGAAACGTGTCCTATTTACATACATAGATTCGTCAAACATAATGTTCAAAAGTTTGAAAATACATAAATCTCCCTGCAAATTATATATTTTTTTAAATTTATTTTTTATGGGCTAGGCAGACAGTTGTGACAAGAACTCGTCACATGTCTGAAAGATGATGTCCCTCTTTAAGCATTATTCCGGAACAACTTTAAAGAAGGTAACCGCTAGAATCTTAGTATAGGAATCATCCCCGCCTGGTAAAGCGTAGAAAGGAAAACTTTGATCAGGATGGCTAGCAGAACCTCTTGCTTCATCGATATTATTTCGAAGCTCATGATCTTAACCATTGGATAACGGGGAGCAGGAATACAACTTTTATCAGTATCTCCTTACGGAGGTAAGTTTTTTTTTACCAGAATACAAGCAAAGCAAAACAAAGCGAACTTTATTATCGCAATTCGAAAATTACTACACATTTTGGAACTAAAAATAACAAATAAGGATTTCTAAACAAAACTTTTTTTTTTTAGCTATTACATCTACATAGTTTAAGCTATTTTCCAGACAGTCATTTACCAAAACATGTGACAAGTTTCCGAAATACTTCATTATATACTTCTGCTTCCAGTCAATTCATAAACGTAGTGATTGCTTTCTTCAGCTCTTCCGCACTCACGAAGCGTGTATAAGGCTTTCAAGTGTGTGACACTGATTCTCCTAGATAAAATCATGGACAGAATGCTTTAAAAAAAAGTAATAACAGAAGAACGAAATGGTCGCTTTCGTTTACAATCAGAAAAGTTCTATTTGTACTTTCTCCCTACGTTAAAGTTTCCACGCTATTCTTACATTACTGATTCATCATAAGCTTTCTTCATTTGACCAGGAATCCCTCTTAGCCTCATATATTTTTGCGTTTAGAAGTGGAATTACAGCCCTGACTTCATACTTGTTGAAATTTTCTATTTTCTTCTTAATTTTAAAAACACACAGAACTTCTTCAAACGCAATAAAACTCGGAAAGAATTTGGTTTGACAAACAAGTGACTGAGACTGATTGACCTTACATACGCCAAACTCATTCACCTGCATGAGTGCAGCGTGCATAGGCTCATATCTTTACAAATGATATATATACATAGTTGGAGATAACGCCGTATAGAGTTGAAAATGTTTTCAATATTTGTAAAAAAAACTATTTTCAAGACAATAATGAAAAAGAAATAAACTGTTTAAGGTATTCCTTGAGAATGATTTGTATATGCTCACAATAATTTTATGAAAATTATTACACGAGGCACACATAACCAAATGGATGCAATTGGCGCTAAAACATAAAATAGTTCATATTTTATGTATAACGCGACATGTATGTCACAAGAAAGTTTAATATTACTTCAAAGATTCATTAAGATATTTTCTACAAAATATTTTGTGTCATATATATTTTGAGTTATATAACAATTGGCAACGAGTAATCCACATCTATACTTCATATTATGCATAAGACACCATTTAGTAAGTACATTGAAAGTGAATAGTGCTGAAAAACATTTGAAGAAAGATATTTGTTACTCGTTGGGTTAGTTCTTTAGTAAAAACACTTTTCGCCAACCACTGCAAAGAGTTATATTAGAGATACTGGTATTTCACAGAGATTTTGTAGTGAATTCTGAATATGATGATGATCTCTTAAATCATAATATGCTAATGTTAGTTATCAGTGCGAAAGATTTGACAATACAGATCATTCGTGCATAGACAAACATGCACTGAAAACTTTATTCTTAAAAGAAAGAAATATACAAGGAGTAAACAAATTAATAAATAATGAACTTAAGCAATATTCCAATGTAATTATTAATACGTAAAAAACTTTAATTCACTTTTTTTTTTAAAAAAAAAAACAAGTTTATGAATTTCATATCTGTTACAACACTGCAGTTCTTTCATTGTGCATAATTTACAATGATCCTTCCTTCTGTTCCGTATGCATCTACCGAAACCATATTATTCGTTCAATTTTAGGAGTGTGGTACGGGCAAGGACAAATAGGAATCCGATATCCGATCCCGCTTTCCAGTTGCTGGAACTATTTTACATTTGAAATTTCTAGATATTATGCATATAGTTTCACTGCATTGGATGTGGTTGTTCGTTTACAGTAGATACATTTGTGAAAGTATAAATTGAAATGCCATAGAAGAATTTTAAAAAAATGTTAGGCTTAAGTCTTTTCTCTTTCAATATATCTGTGAAGGAAGGAGCTCCTGTTTATGCAAGTTGTAATTGAGAAACGTACTCTCAATAAATTCGGTTGCGGTAATGGAATTAATAAATCTATGACTCTTTAACATTTACATTCACTTGAAATATTAATTTTCTAATCTGAAGTGAAATACAAGCATAGTCTATTAACATCTTTATTTGCGTAAATAACTCGTCAAATATTGGGACTTTTTCGGAATCAATTAGTTCTGCGAAGATTTTTCATTCACATACAAATTATTTTTGCAACAGAAATGAAGTCATATGCGTTCCTACCCCACTTTTGCCTAAAAATAACCACAGAATTAGTATTAAATGGATACATTTTATTATTATACGGCAGATAAAAGTAACATTTTCTCCAGTTTAATAGACTCTAATGAATATATATTTACTTGAAGTTCTAGAGCGTTTGAATCCCATTATTTCTTCCCAAATAGTTACATCAGTCAATTATCAGTTGGAACGATGAAGCTTAAGCTTCAGTATCTATAATATGTGTTAGTGAAAGACAAAGTTGCCTGAGCCAAAGTTTCTTAAGGGCAAAATATATATATATATATAAGAAAACGGGAGGTTGAGGATTCACAATCACTCTGTGCAACTCACCACTGAAGAACTTCTTGAATTGGAGAAAGAAATTGATGGTGAAGAGAAAGAACTTCAAATTGCCGAGTCTATTAAATAGCATTCAACAAGAGACATTGATAATTGTCAATGTGATTTAAGAAGTCAGCCATACAATGCAATCGAAATCATTGAAGAGAATAACGCTAACGAGGACAGAAGTGTTAAAGTTGCCAGAGAGATTCAGAATTATGTAGCTTGCTACAAAGAACTCTACAGAGAGAAGAAGAGTTCTAGCGATCAGCTGAATCTCGACCACTTCATCAAGAAAGGTAACAATCCTCAAGTGGTCGTCCCAGGATCTTGGAGAGAACCAGAGACGGATAATCCAGACTCGCCAGACCCAGTTATTTCATCATCAGAGTAAGGACTGTCAAAAGTACTGTACGTACGTACGTTTTCAGTTTCACACTGTGCTAATATCATAATAAAAAAGAAGTTGCACTGATTTAAAGCACATAGTCCTTTCGAATCCCTTGAAATAGTCCCTATCTCACTTATATTATAATACATTCACTTTGCACGTTTTCGTATTAATAATTTCTGAGAACCAATACGAGGGATAGCTCTATTAGACTAAACTTTTCATATCATGTGAATTTGAGAGATTCGATGACGGAAAGTGAAACATTCGGTACTTAGGTCAAAATCGTGATTCAAGTGATGTCATTGTGAAGTCAAAGTAGTATTCCGCTTTTCATACGTGTTTCACTAATTATAATGGTATCAAACTACCATACATTTTAAGCATATAAGAACCCCAAATATAAATCAATAGAAAATTAATCATAACAATTCAAACATTCATTATTAAGATATAAAAAGGTATTATATAGTATAATTTAATCTGTACTGATGGCAACAAAAATTAACGTGAATTAATTATGAAGAAAACTTCAAGTTTAGAAGTTAAATTAGTTTTTAAATAATTGAGTTCAAAATGCGATATCTGCAAGTATTCACCTTCTCCCCTACTTAGTCACGCAATTTTATAATCAATTTTCTGGCTTGTTTTTGAATGATTTGTACAATTTGCATTATAGTTAGATGATAACACTATATGACAAGTTATAGTTATTGAATAATTTTGTTTGTTAAGATAGTGTACATTTGTTTGCAAATAGTTGGAATTAAAATATTCACAGAATAAAAACAATAATTTTCTTTAAAATATTGATTGAAATTGTGTCCTAAGTAAACTTTCCAGTTCCCCACGTAATCACGTTGCGTAGGTAAATTGAGAGTATTACTTACTTTGAATTAATATTAAGAACAAATTATGCAAAACTTCTGTCGAAAATCAATAAAAGATTTTGAAGTTTTCCTGAGTTAACAAAGAGAAAAGAAAATTAAAGGCAAGAGGCCGAAGAAAAATGATTCATGCAATTCTGTGATTACTCGTGCCTCTAGCTTTACATAAGTGGATTTTTGAACTCTTTCTTTGTTCGTAACAACTGCACGAAGACTTCGCAGGGAAATGGAATCCCTTATTTCCTTATATTTTTACTATACGGTGTACAGTAGAAACTCATTACTTCAAAATTATGTATTTTAGCTTTCAGACAAACGCTAAAAAAGGATTTTAGAAAAATGTCAAAAAGTAAAAAAAAATAATAATAATAAAACAGAGTTAAGAAAACGTATTTACTAAATACTTTACAATTATAATGAGATCGGTCAATGATAACGCAGACTATGTTCTAATTTTGAATTTATTTATGATTTTACGTATCTCAGGCTCAGATCGGGATAGGCAAGGGAGAAGATGCTGCAAGCAACTCGGCTAGAGCAAAGTTCCAAGATACTATTTCGCCATTTGCCTGATGTGACTGAGGAAAACCCTGGAAAAACTCAGTCAAAATGAGCGGCCTTTGGGATCCTTCCCAGGATCTTCTGATTGCTAAGCCAATGGTCTACCAACCGCGCTCGATTGCTAGTCTACGTTTGGATTCTTCGGATAATACGCGAACAGTGTAATCAAGTAGCTTATAACTTTTTTTATTCTGACAAGTAAATCTAGGGAACTTAGACACACCGATTTCCTTTAAACTCAGGAAAAGTTTAGTGAAAGTTAAAATATTTGGAACCCCGTTTTCCGTTTTGGACCATAAAACGGTTTACAAACGTTTTTAACAAATCTTCCCATGGCAAATCACGAAAAATAACAAAGTTCATGACTATATTAAAATTGTCATAACTTTGTTAATTTCATTCGATTTGCACGATTTTGTTACATTGAAGGGAAATAATCCGCTATAAGACTGACCAGTTTAAATTGTCATTACAGTTTATAGTGTAACCTACTTCCACACCGATTCAGTTTTGGTGAAATAGCTTTTCCAATCAATCCCTACTACTAAAATATATTCGAAATGTATTGGCCATATATTGACAATTACTAATATATGGCTAATACCAGGTGTATGCATAAGTAGTTTCCAGTTTACCTAAGAGATGGCGCCAGCGAAAAGTACGCAGCGTATTCATTTGACACATACGTCATTTTGTTCGTCTGACATTAAACTACAAACACACACAAGTTGAGTCCGCCAAACACTAGCGTCTTTGTTTTATCGTTCAGTGATTATGTCAAAGTTTGTGCCTGAAAAAGAACATTTGCGGCACGCATTGCTTTTCTTATTTAATCAAAAGAAAAAGGCTGTTGAAAGTCATCGTGTGCTGGTAGAAACATACGGTGAACACGCTCCATTGATTAGAATATGTGAGACATGGTTTCGACAATTTAAAAGTGGTGATTTCAATGTGAAATACACTGCGCGCTCTGGTAGACCACAAAAGTGCGAAAACGAGCAATTGCAGGTGTTATTGGAGGATGACCCAACTCAAACTCAACAGCAATTGGCAAAAGCATTAAATGTGTCACAAGAAACAATCAGCAGAAGTTTACGAGCAATGGGGAAGATCAATAAACTGGGTAAATGGGTCCCACACGATTTGAATGAACGTCAAATGGAAAATCGCAAAGTCACTTGTGAAATGCTTCTTCAACGCCACGAAAGAAAATCCTTTTTGTATCGAATTGACGGGTGACGAAAAATGGATTTATTTTGAAAACCCGAAGCGGAAAAAATCGTTGCTTTCACCTGGCGAAGCCGGTCCTTCAACACCAAGACCAAATCACTTCGACAAGAAGATCATGCTTTGTGTCTGGTGGAACCAGAGCGGTATTGTGTATTATGAACTCTTGAAACCCGGCCAAACCGTTAATGCACAACGCTATCGCCAACAAATGATTAATTTAAATCACGCATTGATCGAAAGACGACCGGAATGGGCCCGAAGACATGGCAAAGTGATTGTGTTACACGACAATGCGCCGTCTCACACAGCAAAACCAGTGAAAGACTCCTTGAAATCGCTTGGATGGGACATCCTTCCGCACCCGCCGTACTCCCCAGACCTGGCGCCATCTGACCATCACCTCTTCGCATCAATGGGGCACGCGCTCGCAGAGCAGCACTTCAGCAATTTGGAAAATGGCTCGACGTTGGAAAATGGCTCGACGAATGGTTTTCCGCAATGGCCAATATTTTGAATAAAACAAAATTAATTTCCTTTGAAAATTACGTGTTTTCTTTACCACAAAAAACGGCAAAAACTTATGCATACACTTGGTATATTATATTGTCAATATATAATATTTTGAAAAGATATATTGACAGATTAATAATGACCGTTTTACTAAATTAGAAAAACTGTTTCTTACTCCATTATTGTTTTGTATTTCGAAATCTTCATTTAAAATGTTGAGCAGTTTTTGAATTAATTATATAATAAAGGAATTAACATTCGCATGTAAAAAAAAAAAAATACTTCTGATTTTTACAGCGTCGTTTCACGTTGTTATGTATTGACAGACACTATCAGTAAATAATGATTTAAAAATGCTATATTCTTATTTATTGAACTGTACATACACTGAAACTTTGATATTCGGCACATGTGTATTTATTTATTTACCTGTATTTATGTATTCCTTAATCTATTTTTGTTTATAAATTCGTATTCCAAACGTAAGTCACATATCGTATGCAAACCAAAATTTGTTTACAGCACTCCCAAAATTTTACTAGTAAGGCACACTAAATTAATATTATACATCATCCTTACTTCTACATATACAAATATGTCATTTTTATTGACATTCCCAAATTATATTTTCGTACATGGGTATAGTACTGTGGAATTGCTTGAAAAAGCTGTTTCACCAAACCGAATCGGTGGGGAAGTAGGTTTCACTATAAACCTCTATTAGAGATACAAATTTATTCGATCTAATGGAGTCCTTGGGTTACAAGCAACTTATCATGCCAACCAGAATAACTGATACTACAGAAAGTTTAATTGACCATATATATACAAACAATGACTCTTTGCACACAAAAACAACCACTGTTATGCATGATTTGAGTGATCATTTTTTTACATACACTACATTGAATGCTACACCAAATAAAGCACCACGAGTTCTCGTAACAAAGCGCACATTTAAGCATTTTAATGAAGAAAAATTTGTAGAATACTGTTCGTATCTTCCCTTCTACAATTCAAATAACATATCGGACATTAATAAAAAGGTTGCCTTTCTCACAGGCTTGGTTTGTGATGCTCTTGATATCTTTACTCCAGTGAAAACTTTTCGAATACGTCCCAGCAGAAGATCTTGACTCAACAACTACTTACTCAAACTTATTTCCTTTAAAAACAGAATATTTAAGTAGGCCAAAACAACGGGTGCATGCTCATGGGATCGATATAAAATGATTCGAAACTGGGTGACAAAAGAAATAAAGAAAGCAAAAAAGGACGTATATTTTGAACCAGATTTATTCTGGTCAGTATACTACCAACAACCAACATCGGCTCTTTGACTTTCTCATGGGGCGCGAGAAAAAGAGTACTGATATACCGTCAATAGAAGTAAATAATGAATAATAACAAATAAGGAGGAAATTGTGAATTTCATTAATTCTTACTTTGCTAATATACGGACCAACATATGTAATGAATTAAATGGAAATCGGATGCGCAACAATAACACCACGTTCAATGACTCGGCAATTATGTATAATGACTCCCCCCGGACACAGCGATTTCAATTTAAACCTGTCTCCACTAACACTATTTTTAAAGTACTCACAGGACTTGATGTTAAAAAAGGCTGTGGAATTGATGGTATTAATAATCGTGTATTACGACTTCTTGCTCCGTGGATATCAGAACCACTAACGGACATAATAAATCATTCTCTTCAGTTTGGTATAGTTCCTGACGCTTGGAAACATGCGGTGGTCACTCCCATATTCAAAGGAGGATCGCACACTAATATAAACAACTATAGGCCTATTTCTATAACACCAGCTCTTAGTAGAGTCTTTGAGAATGTGGCCGATAGTCAGTTAGAAGAACATATAGAATGTAACAATCTCATAACCGAGAAACAGTATGGTTTTCGCAGGAACCGATCCACCGAACTATTGCTACTAGAATTAATCACGAAGTGGCGAAACATACTAGACGTTAAAGGAAAAAACTACATTGGTTTAATTTCCTTAGATATCAGCAAAGCATTTGATACCGTGCAACCTATTTATTGTTGAAAAAATTATATGGCCAGTTCAATTTATCTAAAATAGCATGTAAATGGTTTCAAAGTTACCTACATAATAGAGTAATAAGTACGAAACTTGGTAATACTATTTCCAAATGTGCCGATATTCAAACTGGGGTACCACAGGGATCAATCCTTGGACCTAAACTGTTCAATTTATTCATTAATGATCTTGCACTATCTGTGAAAAATATGGAGGTTTATTTGTATGCTGATGATTGTCTCTTATTTTGCTACTCTAATTCTTTAGATCAATTAGCTCACACTATTGAAACAAACATTCCCTGCGTGCTTAACTGGTACAACGCAAATAATCTAAAAGTGAACACAGCAAAAACACAAGCATTAATCTTATCAACAGACAACTGTACACGTTCCTTAATTGACAGAGAACTTCAGATAGGAAACAATAAGATATCTACAAGTGCTACATTGAGATATCTTGGCATACCTCTTGATTCGAAACTATCGCTTACGCAACATGTTAAAAAGATATGCTCCAATGCTGTGCCGAAAATCAAGATTCTTCAGTACATAAGCAATTATCTACCTATCACTCACAGAGTAAAGTACTACACCTCGTATATTAGACCTATTCTTGAGCACTATGGTGTGGTTCTGTACGGAATCAACCAAACCAACATAAAAAATATTGAAAGAATGCAGAAATGGGCTATTCGGATAATGCGAAAAGCTCCACTCTCACTCTCGACTTCCAAATGTAACGAATCAGTGTTGTTGCCTACCCTTGAATCAAGAAGGAAATACCTTTTCTTGGTGCAAGTGCACAAAGCTATTTATTCGGCACACCACCGAACACTAAGTGAATTCATCCCTATTTCCGACAATAAGTTTTATAGTAATTTGCGGTCTAACAAATCTAACAATGTTCACATTCCGAAGTGTAATAAGACAAATTATGGCATGAAATCATTTTCTTATTTGACGAGCAAAGTTTGGAACCAACTTCCAATTGGATTGAAAAAAGAGGGAAATCTAAATATTTTCAAAAGGAAAATCAGGGACGTAATATATGACTACTGAACAGTGCGCACGTTAGGCCATCATTCACTTACATAATCACTCATTGTATATAATCAACCATTTCAACCTTGTAATCTTTCAACCATTCACTATTTACCCAAATGTATTTTTTGTTTCTTTTATCATGATTTTGTGTGTGTGTGTTTTGTTTTCCCATCATTGTGTTATACACTAACTACATATCATAAGCAGGGACATGTATATGGTACTTATTTTGTAACTTTTCTATATCTTTTTTATGCTTTGGTATATTATTTGTGTCTTATTTATGTTTTTTTTTCTGTATATGTAACCTCTCTTGTATATGTAACCATTATTTATGTTAAAAGAATTGTATAGCTTAATGCAACCCTACACTAAACAATAAATAATAATAAACTGTAATGACAATTTAAACTTGTCAGTCTTATAGAGGATTGTTTCCCCTTCAATTTAAAACAATCGTGCAAATCGGATGAAAATTAACGAAGTTATGACAATTTTAATATAGGCATGAACTTTGTCATTTTTCGTGATTTGCAGGTGGGAAGATTGGTTAAAACACTTGTAAATTGTTTTATAGTCCAAAACGGAAAACGGGCCTCCAAGTATTTTCACTTTTTCTATACTTTCCCGGAGTTTCAAGGAAATCGACGTGTCTACAGTTCCCTAGGTTTACTTGTGAGTGTAGCACTGTTTGTATCTTAATAATCTTTTGTTTGCTGTTCAGCAAAACTACGTTTGAAATACTATATTTTAGCACTCCGAAAAATGTGTTGAAAATTACTTACGCAAAGTTGTCTCATATATATATCCGACATTCCGTATTATCCGACATACCATTTTTGTTGCTCTCGACTCTACCGCTTGGCGCACCCGTCAACACTATGACTCATGTGCCTGTCATTCAGTGTAGTGCAGTTCTGCAGACAATTCAGTAACTAAGTTCTTCTTTTTCAGTATTTTTTGTTTTATTGTAAAACATTATTATTAGGTTCGTAATGTGTAAATTTATAACATAGTTTGACGTATATTAGGCTTTTTCTTAACACTTTCCTATTATCCGACACTTTTGCCCACTTTTGCTTATCCGATGTTCTACCGGCCCGTTTATGTCGGATAAGCGAGACTCTACTATCTCTCTCTCTCTCTCTCTCTCTCTCTCTCTCTCTCTATATATATATATATATATATATATATATATATAGTGCATTGTTTGTTATGTGTGCAGTTAATGACGTACATGGAAGCTTATATACGGATCATCCCCAGGCACAGCTATGCTTCAGCGGTGCAGAATAAATTAACTTGTATAGACTACACTGAGAAAAAAATTATTCGGAGTTACGTACCTGTATACAAGAATTCTTGTAGAAACAGGATTCGTTAGAAGGGATCCAATACATTACCCGGAATGGTTTCACCCGGAATGTAATTTATACTTGAATTCTAAAGAATTCTATTTCTACAAGAATTCCTGTATGTTTTACAGTTTACTTGGAATGTATTGAAGTGCAGAATGAATGACATGTTATACATGCCAGGCGTATAATTTATCAGTAAAAGATGTAGTCATGTAAAGATATCCTGATGCATGTAAAGTTTACATGCAAAGAATGGAAAATTGTACGGCCGGGAATGTAATAGTAACAGGACCTAGGATGATTATCATGTATCCAGACAGGACTGTAAATATCTCCAGCCGGCTACACCGCAAATAATAGTAGAGGTGATCACTGCGGCGTTTAAAAACAGCCTGGACAACCACAAGCAAATGTTCCACCACGTCTAACTAAAAGTAAACGTCGATGATGCGTAAATAAAATATTTAGTAAGCAGAGAATTCTACACAATTTTCCCTCTAATCAACAGTTTTTTCGCGCTGTGCTAGCCACCGGTGTGACTAGCCCAGTGGCGGCTCGTGGTCAAAATCGTAAGTGAAGTGCATCCAAATCATTAATGTACCCATTCTCTATTCATCCCGAATTTCCTGGACTGACTGGTTTACCCGTAATGCCGCTTATCATTATATTAAATGTTGATGAATATTTGTAGAGAAATTAACTGCTAAAAGTTGGGACCCACTAAATATATTTGAAGATATGACAAATTTCGCCAACAATTGAGCGTGGGAACAACAAAAACGTCGAAGGAATGTTAATATACGCCCAAGAAAAATGCCGCAATTTGCTAAATTTCATTTACAAGAAGCCATTCGGCAGTGGCAAAGCTAATTATCTTGTAGAAGAATTTTCCACTTGTAGAACAGAGAATAAAGTACTAGACTGGCATAGTGTAGTTATACAGTATATTTATTGTGTATTTGTATAAAGGTCATTAACTGAGAAGAGAGTACTAAATAACTGCCTAACTTAAAATTTTCAAATCGAACATTTCACCTTTTAAATGTGAAGCAGGAAGAACGGAATAAACTAAAACACCAGTTGCATGAACTATCGCAGCGTAGGGACTTAAACTGACACTTTGTCCTCCTTTTCAGAGTACTATACTCATCGACGTAACGTTGTATTATTATAATTTGTGGTTTGATACGCACATTTGCAATGCCGATATTAGGCGGATTCAAATGAATGTACAGTGCATTAGTGACGGGGACCGAACAGCCGTAACTCAGTTGGTAGAGCGTCGGTTAGCAATCGAAAGGTCTTGGGATTGTTCCCAGCGACCGCCATCCTGATTGATGTTTCTCGTAAGCCACACTAAGCAAATGCCGGGATGGTAGTCTACTTCCAAACTTGGGATGGTAGCTACTGAACGAAAGTTGCCTAGCTGCCATGCAAAGACAAAATTAGTGATGAAATTATATCCCGTGGAAATGCAAATGGAAAGAATAACTAGGTTTATATTCTAGGTCTTGTAAATGCGGAAAAGTGATAGCTTTCTCAACCCAAAAATTATTTGCATAAAGACACAACCAGCATTGAAGAATCTTTATATATGCTGAGTGCTGAAAGTTTAATATTACTATTAGAAGAAGGCAATGGATAGAGAGAGAAAATACGAATGAAATTAAATGATGGCCTGTTTAAAATATTCTTCGTGACATTTTCCGTTTTCAGGCTCCCCTGAATTCAACTTATTTTCTGCTTCAAAATTTATTATTCGAACACTACGTACGCAGTGATTTTTCAGATGCAGTGCACAATTTTAGAGTAATGTTTGAAGTTTAGTTTAATTTACATTTAAATTACTGGCATCTAAGGGCTAAGCTCGTCATAGTCTGAAGAATGGCGTCCCTTGGCGAACATTTTATTACACCTAAAGTGAGAGCTGAGCTGGCGTTCCTTAGTTGCTATCCCATTGGGAAACACCTACTTTCGAACCCAACATCGGCCATCTTGGCTGATATTTTTCCAGTTTTCACGCTCTCGCACCAGCTTGATGCTGAGACAGTTCCTTCCTTTCTTCTACTTTTCCCATCCTGGCCTAATGTAAATAACACATGACTAAAGGCTACAAATATAATTCAATTCAAATACACTCGTAACGAGATTGATACTGACTTTCAGGTGATGGGTTTGAAATATTTAAACGAATAAAAAATCCCGTGCTTCTAGAATATTTATTCTTTCTAATAAACGTTCAAGGCAATTAGAGCGTGACCTGTTCGATTAAATTAAGTGGATTTTTCCTTAAGATACAGAGGGTGCGTTTAATTTGTTGCTCGGCCAGTGGCCTGCCCTGTGTGTAATTTAACAGAATATTCGTTGGCGAGCCAAAACATAAAAAACAAGATAGCGGATTTCTGGTTGAATCAGCGTTGCCGACCAACTGAATAAAAAATACTCATAGAAATTGTAAATGTTGATTACCTTCTTCGTTGAACATGACTGAACGTGGCTGATTTTATATTTTGTATGACTACGAAAACACTAGAATTGTGAGTACTTGATGAAATAGAGGTGAAATGTAGATAACCTTCTCTAAAACGGTTTCGTGAAATTAACAGTTTCCGATTAGTACAATTTCCAGAGAGGGGGAAATTTCTCAGAATGTAGGGAACCGTATTTTCTATCCATTCATATTAACCAAATTGTCGCTGTTAGTTATTTTTTGATAAGCTATATTTATAGCCTGTATTTTGAAACAAATAGCCATGATAGGGTACTATGCGTACTGGACACACATGGGTAAGACCTCATTTTCAAGTCCACTTGCGTTGCTTGACATTAGGATGAGTAGCCAATTGAAACGTATTTTATTGCGTGCTTTCTTGTAAGAACTGAATTTCATGAAAGCTTACGTTGCTTGCTTTGCGTGCGATTTGGGTGAATAGCCAATTAGAATACGTGCCACACTTACTGTACAATACAACACACTATAAAACACGTGCTTCAATTGGCTACTAAAAGGAGGATTTATTATCTATATTAGCTACCCTGTTAGACGGTCTTTGAAGATACTTTAAATACTATTACTTTGGTCGTTTTGGATATATAGAACAGAACCCAGAATGTGATGCAAAACCAAGGGAGTTATTTGAGTGCAATGATATAATGTAGAAGAACGTATGTGTTTTAGCAGCACTTCTTGATTTTATAGCACATTATGCATGCTACGTATTCGAAATAATGAAAGCAGCATTTGATGTATATTCAACGCCGTACAACAGAAGCAGCTAATATCTAGAACTACCGTAATAAAATAGGCCCCTCCCCCGGTGCACATGAGTTATAGTTAAGAAGACACATTCTAGATTTACTAATTGTTCAGGTTATTGTAGAGTTAATATATCTGTCCCTCCTCAGTATACGCAGGTTATAGTTGGACAGAGTACTCAAGTAATTTTAATCACTTGTAAACAGGGATCTCTATGACACAAACAAGGGCAATAGTTACGTGGAACTCAAATTTATTACAAAATGATACTTATTCTTTGTATATAGCGCTTGCATACTAACAGCATATGTCAGCGTTTTCTTTCGAGATAACGGTTTCCTCCCATGGAAAAATGCTATCTCATGCTCAGAGCACGAGAAAATATCCTCCAGTGATGTCCTTAAAGCAACTTACGTGTTTGAAACTTAATATCGATATAGTTAATGTATTAGCTACCAGACTGACTTTTCAGAAAACATTGTTATCAACTTGAGCCATCTCCTGAACTATAACCATACTAACACAACACAAAACAAGTTAATGATTCGTACATCTTGTTAGTGTGAACCGTCAGTGTGACGTATTAAGTGTTCTACACACTTTTTTCCCTATACCTATTAAATAATTCTTATTCTTAATTAACAGAAAATTTCAATTGTTCTATATCAACCCATATACAAACAAGGAATACGTTGTATACTTGAATCCAAATTATCATACAACCCAATAATTATAGTGTGGTTGGCAACAGCTGATTCTCGCCAGCTTCTTCTGCTTCCCGCCAAAAACGAGCTGCATGTCCTACTTCTAGTCAGCCCACAGCCAGACTATGGCGCGGCCTGTTAGCTGCTAATTAAACACTGTTGCCCACGGCCATGCTATTAATTAAACGCACCCAGAGACATATTAGGCCTAATGTGTCAAAATCACACAAAATTACTTTGCTGCTGAAATCAAGAACTCCCAAAATAATATTTATTAAGAGAAGTTATAAATGAGCTTACAAACTTATAAAGACATTCTAATATATATATATATACATATATATATAATACACAGCCATATTCAATCCACTAGTGGATGAGGCCTCTCCCGGAGGGAGGAGGTGGTCTACTGCTCCCACGCTGTCCAGACGTGTTGGGAGAGGAGAGCCGAAGCCCTCAACTGTGATCGCTACCTCTTTATTTAGGTAGCTCCCCAATTGGCCTCACGACGCTGGGTGGACGCCGCACAGGCAATATATATATATATATATACCAGCAGTCCAGCATTGACGTCTTAAGCGTGTAATCACTCAGCGAGCTCAACTTTAGACGGAAATGAAATGAATAGAACGTCTAAGGTCTCTATTCCAGATGATATCAAGGAATTAATGGAGGAATATGAAAATATCTGTCAGAACGCATGGATGTTCAAAGGTTTATTGAACTTGTGCTGGTTCCTTATCAATGATCTGTAGTGAAAGATCACTAGGCGACGTGGACTGAGCATGTATAAATAAGGGTAAAAAAAGGAACGTAGCGGACGGCATCTTTTAAGTCTATATATTCGGACTAAAAATGCAATTAATATTTACACATACGAATAAAGTTTGACGAACACCCCTTTATTTCCAACCATGACCATCTTCATAATTCTGCAAATCCATTCCACCACGCCTCACAAATCAGTGAAATCTCTAATATATCGAATTATCGTAAACTTAAATACTCTTCAGAGTAAATTTTAAGAAAGGTTAGCATTTAATAAAAATCAACCATTAACATAGCCATATATTGAGACTGGATTCTATAGCTTAGTCAAGAAGCTCATACATAACAACAGAACCAGAACACTTCAAAATAATTCGTTATATCTAGCATTGTGCACCTGGATTAACTCACTTGGCACTAGGTCTATTACAGCTCTGACATACATAGTTATTCAAGGATATTTGTCTATAAAAAGGCCTTGTCAAAATCGTCATTCCCTTTCACTATACATACATGAACAAAAGACGAACAATTGTACAGGTACACATGGTGCTGATACAATGGAGACACATTTACTTTACTTGCACATTGAACAGCTGAAACTCGGAACAGAAGTGACTTCGTTGAAAGCAGATTGCAGATTCTCTTCCGCTATTCTCAACGCTATCTCGCACTGGCCAGTATAGCCTGCAGCGTCTAGGTTGTCATGGCAACCAGAAGTTTATCGTCCCTTCAACGGAAAGATATTCACCGCGGAAAAGTTCTCCCCACCATAGAAAGCACTTATAGCTAGATTTTTTCCGAAGGTATATAAAAGTAACGTTTTCAACTTCGTAAGAATACGGTGCCTTCCAGCGCTAGAATATTTACTTATACTGCATACAAAATTGGAAACAGTTTATTTGGTTTTTCTCCTGGAATTTTGTTACGCTACATCATTTTCTTTTAGAAATATTTTTTGTTTATTTAGTCAATGAAGGAACAAAATAATAGGTGAAGTACAGCTTCACTAACTTCACCTGAGAAACCGCCACTGGGCTAGCTCCCGCCCCAGGGTTACTTCCTCGCTTCAGGAAAGAGTTTATGGGAATTAGGGATTTGGGGGGAGGGAATTGTTGGTCTAAGGGTGGAAAAATATCTTTATTAATCTTTTATATCAATATATCTATGATCAGGACGTTACAAGCTTTGCTTATAACCATTTGGTTAGGTTAATCAGTTGATGATATGATGGAGAATGTAAACGAGGTGTGATACACATCACGACACATTGGTTACAACGGGACGAATGAAGGTTTCTTCTTGATCTAGAGGCAACTCTAGATCTTGATGAAAGACAGGTGAGCCCATTTAACATTGATGGATCACTGTGCAAAGATGAGAGTGAAAAGTGAAGGAGATATGTATGATTATGGTTTATGGATTTAGGTGGCGGTGGACGGTGCTGCAGAAATGAAAACATAAGGACCGGAAGATGTTGCATGGATTTCGAGATTAAAGATGTCTTTGACTGCAAGGCGTATTTTGTTGATAATGGCTGCTCGGTTGAACGGATAGAGGTTGGAGAATGTAATGGCCATGAAATGTATAAGCTACTAAACTGTGGGAGGTGGTAGTTCTTGATGCTGTTGTTCAACTGTTGGATCAGGTTCTGGTAGGCGTAGAGGAGCAACAGGCGAATTGTTTTCTGGCGTAGGTTCATGCTTTCTTTTACATTTGCATTAGTAAGTTGTATATTGTTGCTGACATTGATGGCATTTCGGTGGATTTTGGAGATTTGTGCAGTTTCGTGTTGGATGATTTTCTGAACAGTAACCACAGATTGGAGACTACATTCACCAGCGATGTGATCGATATAGGTTTGACAGCGTCCGCATCTAAGTGGTGTTGGTTGTGTGCGAGAAGATTCTATCCTATGGCGTCTTTTGTAAATATATGCTCCGTACCGTAACAGGTTATCGATGGTTGGATGGTGATATGTGAAAACTCTTACCAGATAACTTGGAGTGCCTTGTGAAGTAATGATGCGTAAGCATTTATGAATGGTATGACCTTCTAGACATAATTCTGCTTCTATTTCATGTGGAGTGGTGTCTGGTAGAACGCCTTTGATGACTACTGGTAACATAGGATTGCGTTTTAGCAGTGGCGGTTGCTTGATGCTAGGTTCATTGAGAAGTTCGGTATGAGCGTTTTTGTCAAAGATCTCAAAACTGTGTCTATTCAGAATTGTTTTGCGAAGTCTCTGTGCGGCGATTTTATGATTATACCATTCCTTGTAGGAGTAATTTCACTGATGGTATCTCTATGAACATATTTTAAAAGTTTTTGCAGAAGTAATTTTGGTGTCTGGTACTTGGTGTCGAAGTTTGAGAGCATAAAGGCGTACGTTGGATGATCTAGTGATGCAGCAAGTTGATCGTCAGATGTGTGTAGAATTTCCATGTCCTCAGAGTCAGATCCGGATGCACTTAATGTATGAGTCCTTTTAGTGGTAGATGAAGCAGATGATTGAGAATGTCTTTGAGGCAGCGATCTGGAGCGATGACTGGATGAAGATAGTTGATCAGAGCTACGTGAATGTTTCTTGGTTCTCCCTAGTGACGTCATTTTAGGAGTAGCTGTGGAAGTTGTTTTTGGAACACTAGATGGAATTTGATGTTGAGCTGTTGGGTGTCGTTTAGTTGGTTTGGCATGTTGAAGAAATGAATAGTGATGTAGAGTGCGTGATGATGAAAAGATGATCAATTTCTGTACAATGACTGCAAAATTTGTCACTCTAACTCGCGCCATCCGACACTGAAGTGTGCCGTCGATCCTATCGTGGTCTCCCTTGTGCGTCTGCTACACGAGATCCTCAGTTGTACATTAACAAGCCACAGCTAGGCTAGGTTCGAGTTCTTCCCTGGTCAGAAGTTTCTTTTTCTCCAGAGACATAAGACCTCTTTTTTTAGTCACCGGAGTGGCTAACACCCACTAGAGGGTTACGCCCTCTCCGTAGGGAAGGGATGTATAGGAAGGGGCGACTCTGGGCGTGATGGGTGACTGGTGAGCCCTAGCTATACACTGATGGAAACAGTGCAGTTCTGGAGGTGATAAGTGAGATCAAGTACAGTGAAAGTGATATTTTAACATACAGGTCTATGGAGTTACACTGTGCTCTCGAGCGGGTTGGTATGAACGTAAATGTAGGGACCTGAGTAGGTTGGCTGAAGGTTGATGTTCAATACTGTACATGCGGCAAACTGAAGTTGGGTTAGGACGTTGGATTTTTGGAAGGGATATAGATTTTGCAGGGTGATGGTGATGAAAGAGAGAGAAACTGATCTATGGTAATGGGTTGTGTAGGAGATAGTATGGGTGGGTTGCATGTTGTAGGATCTGGAGGACGGAGACGTAGCAGTAGGCCAAGATTTTCTGGGGTAGGTTCTGGACGCTTTTTGCATTTATAACTGTAGGTTGGGTGCTGTTGTACACAGGTATTGCATTCGAGTGGGTGTTACAGATTAGAACAGTAAAGATAAAGATAAAATGAATTGTATGGGGGGTAACAGCACTATGGCTTACGCCCTTCTCGAAGGTTAGAACAGACTTTGGTGGTGTGCGGACAAGTGCAGTAGTCGCATATAGGAGTATTTGGACAATTGGAAGTGGGATGATCGTTATAGGTTTGACAGTGTTCGCATCTGGTAGGTTGGGAACGAGAGTGTTCAACACGGTATCGTCTTATGTATATGTAAGCACCAGCTGTCAGTAAGTCTTTGATTGTCTGTGAATGAGATGTTCTTATACAATGTTTATCAATAACAAACTACAAAGATAGTGTGAAAAGGCCCTGGCTTAATGTAGAGGCCGTAGAACTATGTTCGATATTTTGATGATGTTGCAATGTTTTATTCTTTGCATGTTTACAAGATATGTTAAAGGTTTAACTCAATAAGTTATTGATTAGTTGTATGAAAGTCAGGTATGTCGGGGTCGAAGCCATCTTCAGCGTCGCTGACTTTATCGTCGTTCGCAACTCATTTTTCACCGAGTTCTTATTTGAGATTAAAAATGAGATAGAAGTTACTTATCGCTAAATCTGAAGAATTCTAGGTTCAGAAGCAATTCGACGTTTTATTAGATGGTTGTAGTCATAGCAACAACATATTTGTTCGAACATTGTATTTGGTCAGGTCAGGTAACATTACACCCATCTAACGTGCAAATTTTTGTACCCAAATGTTCGTATAAGATGTTACTCATATATTTCTTTGATATGCCAAAAGTCTTTGCTGACTCAGTCTTGTTTTTTTTTTTATCCTGTATGACGTAGTAACTGCGTGGTTCATCTTTCGTACTCGTCCGATCTACTTTAAATTCAGCAACCCAACGCTTAACTGTTGTACTCAATGGAGTAAGCCCCCAAATTGGAGATGAATTCCTTTTTTTTTTTTTTTTTTAATTTCAGTTGCACAAAACCCTTAATCACTGCATCAAATTCCACTTTTCCATTTCTTCAAGCAATGTTTGAGGTGTTTACTTCAATGGGTTGTTGATATAAAATAATATAAACACATGAAAATTGAAACAACGCAATATCATCATAAGGTTGAGCACAGTGGCGCATCGTCATTGTGAGAACCGGAATTTGCACCCACCCTCCTATTTTATTACAGTTGTAGAGTGTTTATCTACCAGCCTAACGATGGTTTTTTTAATTGGTTATGTGAAATCTTTCAGTAGCAAACGAAAATCATAATCCTAAAATATGGATAGAATTATGCATATTTTAAAGAAAATGAACGTTGGTGCGTTGGTGTCATGAACATGAACCAAAGGGGTAAGATGAAAAAAAAATGTAATTGCCCATTGTCTTCCACTAGATTAATCTGATATTTAAACATTTAACTTGCCCTTGATTGGAAAGAACCAGCAGAACCTTAATTTCAAGGCGATTAACCTTCCTGTTCCTCTCACATTCATGAGAAGGGAACTTCTAAAAATGTACCAAAATCAACATTATTTTTGAAAGAGTACAATGCGTTCAAATCTTTCCATTGCCTTACTAAACCATGAATAAATTATATTAATCATATTTTGTATACTACTAAATACGACAGAAACAGATGTCATAGTTGCTCCATTACTTCTCCGATGACAAAATAAATTATTATAATGAATGTAAAAATATGTTAATGCAAATGATAGAGGTAAAATGAATTACTGGTGATATTGACCATTAATTCTTGGTATTATTAACAAGAATTTATTTCTTTCGCGTGGCAAATGTAGTCTGCTCAGCAAAGTTTGAACTTGTCATGTAAGAAGAAGGAATCAGTGAAAGAAGCAAACACTACTTCAACAGAAGAAATTGACTAGTAGGAGGGATGAATTATGCCGAAAATAATTCGTTACTTTCGATTAGCAACCAAATGACGTTTACCAAACAATACAAGATAAAAATCACGTGATCAGTCATTAATCTCAATTGATCTAAATGACACATTTTTGTATGTCAGCTTATTTTACTGTAACGATAGATGTATTGAAACGTTTGCTTAAGTCAGAGCAGAAATTTTAATTTAATGATTCGCAAGACTGAAATAAATACAATTCGCCAAACAGACATCATGGCGATGTTTTTAAATATTTCTGAACAACAACACAAAGTAGTAACAAAATGCAACGATACAATTTTAAGGTAATTCCACAAGCTAAAATACGAAAGATATGAACACTTGAAAACAGCTACATGTTAGAGAGATCATCAAGAAATTGACACAGAAGATGGAAGTAGCAATATCTGAAGAATAACTAAAATATCAAAGATGGGCCAAAAGATAGTAACGAAAGTCGCGCCTGAAGAATACGAGAAGTGTAGAAGTGATAGCGCAGCTGTAGCAGCATAAGTAGAGGAGAAAGTATAGAAAAAGCTATAGAAGAGAAGTGGATCGTTTTAGGTGTTGTACCATCGATGGTAGAAAAAGGAATTACCAAGAACAACCCATTAGAATAGTGCGTCGTCGTAGTATGCGAGCACGAAAAATAAGCTTTTCAGCTGTACGACCAATTGAATCTGCAAAATTAGCCTGAAATAATTTGCTAATATGGCGTCTAAAGGATGAATATTGTACTGAAACGTAAATTTTCGTACAGGTAAACAACTGAAATTGTTCGAGAACACTGTTTTACAACAGCTTGTACAAGTGCCCTCTTCTACACTCGATAATTTAGATGCCGAAATAAAACTTACCAGCCTTACCAACAGAAACCAGAAGAAGAAAAATATCTGCACCTGAGAGCTAGAAGCGCGTAAGTAAAAAATACTTGTTTTTGAGTAAAAAGCAAAGACAACTACCTTTCATATAGACACTAAAGCGACCAACTGCATAATGGACTTACTTATTTACGTTATTAACATATTTACAAGAATCAAGCAATCCGTATGTGAAGTCTTCCAAATGCTGTACCTAACTGCTTTGATCACGTTTTCGCCAAAATTAGAGTTACCCGGTTCTAGCTTTCAGGTACAGATATTATCTCCATAAACGTGTTCAATCGACATAGGTATAGCCTATTCCAAACAGGTTGACCGCATTGACTAGGCAGTTATGAGCTGACAATTTTCTAAGTTCAGCTCAGGTATCTTCGAAAACACTAAACCAAAGATGCCAGGTTCGAGCCTTAAAAAGTAGAGTGAACCTTTGCAGCTGGGAACAATTTGTGTAAATGTGTTTGTCTCCTTTCAAGTGCAATAAGGCATGTTGAAATGTTACGAAGTGAAGAAAAATTAACATTCATTTAAATACGTAATGATACTGTATTTCGAAACCATCCATACATCTGAGCACGTGATCGTTTTGTCACCTACATTTCCATACGTGAAAGCACATTTGCAATGAAAGTGAAGACAGCAAATTTAGTTCTCGCGTTCATAGTACAATAAACAAGAGAAAGGAGAGAAAAACAACAGCATTTGCAATGTATATCAATAGCATTGTCTTGAACACCGAAAATTCAGTCATGTTTCTTCAGAAGTTCTATTAGAAGTAAGTACATAGATGTGTTCATGTTAGCTCAGTGGTAGAGCGCGTCGCTTCTATCGTTAGGTCGTGGGTTCGAATCCCGTTCTGGAAAATTTATTTTTATGTAATGAAATATTCCCCAAAGCATGAATAATTAGATAAAATAATAATAATCAATTTTATATGTATCCATACAAACATTTCAGAACATAAGGAATTATTATGTTTAAATATAACATCAGAGAAATGGTGGGCGTCAGTATATTATATGTGAATTTTAAATACAAATTAAGTAAATGTTGTTGTATCCAGAGTCGGATCAAGGTGCCATACAGCAAATTCACTATCCCCAAAGTTAATACAAATTCAATATCCTCAAAATTCATGATCCCCCACGAACGATGAGTTACTTTAAGAGACTAAATTATACTTCAGTAAAGAAATACTCAGAAATGTTTGTTTCATATCGAAGTAGTGAGGCTTTGATCTCTCTCTCTCTCTCTCTCTCTGGCTTGGTTGGAAATTCTATATTTTTGTCATCTGATGAAGAGAAGTTATCATTGTCTACTTACCTAGAATGAAAAAATGCTTACCTTGACCAGGGCTCGAACCCATGTCCGTGTTTCATGGTTTAGAAAGCAAAGGTTTTAACCATGAGATACTTTTGCAACTAGAAAAATATTGCCGAGAATTGTCTTATTAAAACACCACCAGATTGAGTCACGCTTGGTGGACCATTTTATGCATTAGGGATTTTTTATAAGGAAGATTAGACTGATTTATGTTAGTGATAGTAAAATTGGGTCATTCCTGGATAATTTTAGAAAATGGTTATATCACCTTTTTAGAAAAAGTTTAGTTTTCGTGTGTGGGTATACCTGAAGATATCAGAACGACTTTTAAAGAAATGTTATGCAAAATTTCCTCGATACAAAATTTCAGACTTTTTCATGAGGAACCATCTGAGATATTTAAGCCCGAAATCCGGCATTTTTCGCAAATGGCCATGTTTGCATACCCGTAGAATAGAAGTAGTGTGATTTAGGGCCATGATTTTTTTGCGTTCATACACTCGGTCGGTAGGTCTGAATATTGCAAAATTTTGCAGAATATTATTCAATCCCTTCACTCCAAAAAATTTGTTAAAATCACATTTTATACAATTCGTTACTTATTTTTCAGCCTAATTATTGGAGTAAAGAAATTAATTTCCAGAAAATGTCATTCCATATGTTCAAAGTATACTTCAAGAGCTACACAACGGTTTTTGGGTAAGCTCTCCAGCTTTTCTGGGTTTTGAGAGATTCAAGTTTCCTTACATGTTTACAAGAGTAGAAAACTCAACCCACCATTTCGGAAAGGGCCTAGCAGGATAAGATGGTGAAAAGTGCCTTGGAAGGAATCGTGATAAATAAATAAAACCTACCATGTTCATAATCAAAAATTATAACTCTCCACCAAATGTCAGCTCAAAACATGGTACCTAACCTAACCTAACCTCAAAATAAATTAAAGTGTTTTTTGGTAGCTTAGCGATATCTCAGTCGGATTCACAACTACGATGACCTTCTTTTATTTGAAAAATGAAGATGTTTTCAAGCTCTACAAGATGTTAACTTTCGCAGATTTTTGGGCGCATAATTTAAATTTCGAGAGAGGTTAGAAAATTTGAAAATTGAATTTAAAATAAGCGAAGACAACAGTTGGCTCGAGAAAAATATATGTTATGTATTGTTAGTGGTTCTATATTCATGAATTGTTCGGATGTTCTAAAGTGGTAGAACACACTGTAACCAGAAAAATAAAAAACAGCAATTTTGTTGGTTTTAGAGCGTTCTATATCCATTGTTTTTAGCTCACAATGGTTCGTGGTGTCTTCAAAACTTGCAATGTTAATTTAACTAATTTCCCAACGTCATACAATGATGAAATTTTGCACAGCGACGTAAGTTGGGTGACAATACAACATTCCATTATTGCTTTTACATATTTTAAAAACATATGTTAATATTTTGTTATTACAGGCTTCTATATCCTAAAATAAATAGTAGCCTGAATCGGGCTGGGTTTGACTGGTTGCAGAACATTTATGATTTGAGCCACACAATATTAGCTTAAGAAAAACTATGAACACCGCAATAATCCGAAGAAAATTAATCAAAAGAACTTTCTCAGCGGTGCAAATTAACCAGTACAACGCCATCAGTTGAGAACAGAGATTGGAAATAAGACACATGACTAGGCTTCTTACGTAACACGTGCACTGTAAATACAAGTTCGGAAGAGCCGTTTCCCAGGTCGGCTTTGTGGATGACTGATCTAGACGTCGGCTTCTTGTGTGGAAGGTCTCGGGTACGAATCTCGCTCGGGACAACAGTTTTGTTTCTTTTTTATTTCAATATATATTT
Source organism: Lepisma saccharinum (assembly GCA_022664845.1). Lineage (NCBI taxonomy): Eukaryota > Metazoa > Arthropoda > Insecta > Zygentoma > Lepismatidae > Lepisma > Lepisma saccharinum. The sequence continues at coordinate 34,932 of JAGDQP010001426.1, read as the reverse complement.
TTACATGGTCATATTTATTATTTAATAATTGCTAGGATGTGTATAAATAACTGATTACTTCTGAAAGCTAGGATGTATTTGGATGCACACCTAGCGAGGTGTGAAAGGGGGTCACGGTGGGAGCTTGGCGGCGGAGCCGCTGAGGGATGCAGCGCAGGTTAGTGGTGGGCATACGCACAAGTGTTGTTAACATTCCATTCCACCTGTCAATTTTCTGTTCGGTACACATAAAATTCATTTTATCTTTATCTTATCCCAATTCCTGTGCTGTACATTTGCACGGTCGAGACAGTCGTAATATAGAACTTTTTAAAGACGTCCTTTTCTTAGGCAATTCGTACTAAAATGTAAAATAAAACTGTTCGTACATGATTAAAAAGAAACTGATGGGGCACGCAAATTGAAGAATTTATAAAGTGACTCTCTATGAGAGCGCGCCCTATAATTTTCTTTTTAATCAGCCGTTCCAACCTGAGGTTTTGTGACATATCTTGTATAAGAACCAGCGGTGGTAGAGTAGATAGCATTAGGAAGTCAATTATTCAATTACCGAATTCCAGAATGTCGAGCTTTCGGAATTTGGCAATTCTAGAAAGTTAAAATACCATATTCAAAAATATGAAACATAACAGAAAAACTTGACATGGTTGTAGGAAAGAAACCGTATAAATCTGCACTTTCACTAATTGAGTAATGGAAGTAAATTCGAAAATTTTCATTGCCATTTTCTTTTTAAGTGTGTTCAAAAATTTGATACATCGAGACTCCGGAGTTTCGGAATATTCCAAGTTTAATACAACATTTTCAACTGATATGAGTATCATTGTAATCGAACACCGGAAATTTAAGTCATGTTTCTTCAGAATGGGTGTGTAGGTGTGTTCATGTTAGCTCAGTGGTAGAGCGGGGAATTCCTACTCTTCAGATCTTGAGTTCCAATCCAAGAGAGACCTTTTCTTTTTCTTTATTAGTAGAATTCCACAAAAAATATGATGCAAGGAGTGGTTGCTACGAGAAACAGTTTCAGAAAAGTTTAGGTAGTCCTAAAAAGGGCTGTTTTGAGAGTTGGGGTGGGGGACACTAAAATTGTGCCTAAAAACCTTCTGCATTTATTATACGTTCCATTCTTTTGGGCATGGAATCGATTAGATGGCTGACAAACCTATCTCCTTCTCCTATCTCCAGCCATGCTTCGGAAACAAGGTCCCATAGGTCATCCTGAGTTCTTCGTGGATCTGCCTCAGGCCAACTGTGCCTTAGACTACGCTTCACCTCTGCCCACTTATTTTCCATGGGATTGAGGTCTGCTCCACAAGGCGGACAGTCAATTAACTCAATCTCAGGCTGCCCTCCGAACCATTCCTGAACCACACGGAAAGTATGTATTGGAGACTGGTCTTGCTGGAACTGAATAACACCATGAGGCTAAAGTACTCGTACTGATGGCACCATGATGTTACTCATGATGTGAAAGTACTGAGCACTGTCCAGGTGCCCTTCAATTTTGTATAGCTGTGCTGCATCGCGAGTGGAAATCCAACCCTAACATGAAAAAGATACACGATCACTGCGATTGCAAGCAGCCACATATTCAGGGTCATATCGGGTGCTCCTTGGACGATACACAAAATGGCGTTCGTCATTTGATGTTTTGAATATGGATTCATATGAGAAAGCTACGTTTTCTCAGTTGCGATCCATATTCGCATGTGCAAATGCGAGACGGTACATTTTGTGTTCGTCTGAGTGTTTTTCCTTCACGGCAGCAACACGGCCACGTAATCCACCCTGACGAAACCTTCGGAGCGCTGTCTGCGTACTACCAGGAAAGTGGGAAGCTTCCCTTAGCTGTCTAGACGTCCTTAGTGGGTCTAATCGAGCTTTGTTTACTAATCTTTCATCTTCCGACTCGGTAGACACATGAGGACTACCAGGAGATCGTAAATTGCCAGTCTGACCTGCAGTACGATATTGCCGAATCGCACTTAAAAGAAAAAAAACATCTGCACATTTTTTCCCAATTGCGAGGGTTCATCCTTCCTTCCAGGGCTCGAATCTGGTATCTTTGGTTTACTATTTCCGAAGATATCCGAAGTTGGACTTAGAGAATTTTCAGCTAAAAATTGCCGTAATCAATGTGGTCATCCTTTTTGGAATAGGGTGTACATAGAACTCCTTATTTCGCTCAACGTTTTGCAGGACAAATAAACTTACGCAAGTGGCTAGGAATACTAAGAACACTCTGCTTCTCAATTTGATAGGAGGCTTAATGCACCTCAGAGCGCCAGGCATGGGAATGTTACGAGGAAAGTCTGCAGCGTCCTGGTCGGGATTTTAACCTCGACCTCCCGATTCGTAGTCATACGCGCTACCGCCTAAACCACGGCCACGCATCTTTAGTATTATGTAATCTAAAGGAACAAATGCATACACTACCACGTGTAAACATGTATTTACAGTTGTACAGATGTTCTTTCAAGTATATTTGTAATACATGTAAGTATTTCTGAACACTTTTGTAGTACTTAGGTTGATACATAACGTTTGCATCACTTAGCCTATACTGCTAGTACTTACATAATGCGCATCACTGTTATTCGACTGCGAAATGACGCTCTCTTTGATTTGTAACACACAAACCGTATCTTCATAGATCGAACACAATTCTTACTTACTAGAGGAGTTATGCAGCCAAATACAGAGTGTCAAAAAATTGTGCCATCTTGAATCTGTGTGAAATTTCGACTTACCAAAACTAATTCTTGCTGCCTGCCGAGAAATGTATTAAGACAAAAAATATTCTGGAGTGTCTACTTTTATGGAAGTCCCTACCTGCCCATCGCTTAATTCTGGAATATCCATTTTAAAAAGAGAATATATGACCTTTTTGATGACTGGATGCCCGATCAGTTTTACGGTATATATCAAATACCATATACTGCTCTAAAGTTCCTTATTCCACGGTTTCAGAAGGCTCGAAACGAAATCGATTTTTCCTACTAGTTGATTCATATTTTCTGCTTCGTTTTAAGTAATATTTCGCATTTAATTTTGTCGCTCGAATTCTTGTTACACCTTATCTATGTGATGTTAAATATTTGAAAAATATATGAATACATCTGAAACCATTATCTTCTCGTTTTGTACAGTTCATGAAAGTTTGAGCATCGATTTCAGTTATTACCATATACGATGCTCAAGTGATGTAAATACTGAAACGGATATCGTACACGGCAGACATGAAGAGGGTAAGGTGGTGATTACCTTCGTGAGAGACGTGGTTGCATTTGTTTAATAACCGACAACATTAGTGCTACATCCTGTATATACGAAATGACTTCATGTACATCGACGTCAATAATATACAAATGGATGGGGGAAGTGGCCAGGAAATGACGCGACATCTATTCTTTCTCTCTCTCTCTCTATGTGAGTGTGTTTCACCACAGACGATATCTCATGTTAAATCATGAAGAGAATAGTGACATCGTTTATTTTTCCTCCTCCATCGAAGCTTTGTTTGCAGAGCGATGACACTAGAGATCCTATATAACACTCGCTCTGAGTATGTTTTTCACTGGTAAATATTGTTCTAACAGTGTGATGCGTTGCACCGAAAACTTTATTCAACCTACATTTCGAAATAAAAAAATGTTTCCAGCCGAATACCTATAGAATACCTAGAGATACTCAGCTTTATATTGAATTGTATGATGTGCCCATACTATGTAAAGTGCTGACACAATTACTGTTAACATAAAAAATGCGTTTTTTCTCTGTTTGAAAAAAGGGAATAACATTTTGCAACAAGCTTTCTCGAATTTCGTGAACTTGACCATTGATTTATATTTTGAAGGTTGCATTACCCAACGAGCTTTATAAAAAGATAATTTCTCTATCAATAACTGAACAAAGTCTGAATTATGTATCCAGTCTTTAACTCAGGAACAAAGTATGATAACAAGAAGTAACTAAGTCATCTTTAACACAAGCCGTTGTGATACAATGAACGTAGACCAATGTGATATTGTTCTCAACAGCAGGGATACCATTTCTAGCCAGGATGTGATATAAAAACATTAGATGGTTTCTATGCTTTTAACTCATTACACAAGTTCAGTTTACATCCATGCACTTGAGTACGAGGGGAGTCAAGAAAACATTGTTCTGAACCATCTTCTAGATACCAGGTACATGAAACTTTCACAATTGAAGGGTTGAGCCACTTTTCAGAGAAATTGTAAAAAAGAACGAAGTACAAAATTAGAAAGCTTCATTTTTTTCAAGAGTTTGTGTCATATTGATCAATTGTAGCTATTAGCAACGATTCTACAAAAAAGTTAGAATCATTTGTTATGAAAAATCTCTGTATTACACTTTGCTTGTTGACATGTGGGCTGTTGACGAAAACGCACATGGAGACAATTTCCCAGACGGATGAACAACGCATCCTCACAGTTGTAGTTATTTTGTTATCAGGGCTGAAAGTTCTTTTACACTAACAATAATTATGCGGGAGAAATCTAGTATTTCTTTTTCTGAGCTAGGAACAAAAATATACCCCAAGTTGTTAATATATATTCCAAGCCAATTCTGGTATATTCAGTTATTGAGAAAAACGCTTAATAAATCTGAAAAAGGAAATCAAAGTGTATTAATATGCAGGGTTAAAGAGCTTGCCATGCTTGCAGATTAGATCCTGGAATGAGGTCGAAATATGGTAATTTTATTATTAATGGACCATTATAATCACTCGGTGATTTCCATCCATATCGACTAACAAAATTCTAAGTTTTTGAATTTAGGAAGTCATTCATTGGTAGAAGTCTAAAGAGGTACCATAAAACCGTTTTCAACAAGATTGGGGTTCAAATAGTTCCTGTATGCTTTATGTTACCAGTCTTTCTCTGTCCATGCATTTTAACTCATGTATATGTGGTCAGTGTACATTATCTTTTAAACGGGGTTTGTTTTTTAATTGCTTAAGTTGTGCTGAAATTTCACTTCAAAGCTTGTTTCTAGTGTGCAAGTCAAATTTCGTAAGCAGTGCGGATGAATATACATAATAAGAAATAAATGGAATATACACATTATAATACTAAATATAATTGCTACTGAGAGGGTTAATATGCACGAGACACTTTCTCTTCACTACCTATACATAATATTATGTATTGTACCTGTATTATTTTTGCGAGACATAAACCGAATAAATTGCACTATGTAAAATAAATGTGAAATAGAATCTAGAAGCTTTTATTAATGCAATCTCATTAAGAATAATAGATAATTAGTAATATAGATACGTATACTTATTTAAGGCATGTAGACACTTGTGGAACGTAAATAAAGTCAACAAGTTAATATTGCATCTATTATTCAATAGGTACCCATATTCTAAATTTCTCTCTTCAAAGCTAAATACAAAACTAAGCATTATCAATTCATTGCATGTTAACAAGAAAACTATCTTTTGCATTCTTTATTTTATTTTGTTACTTTTAAGAAATATTCTTTTGACAAATATATTACAATGTGGAATTAAACGTTGCTGGGCTATAAAACGATAGACTGCAAATATGTTCAAATATATATAGGCAAGGAAAATGTTATTTCCGGCAGTGATTACTAATATCGGTGTCACTGAGTGAAAAATATTTTTTTTTTATCAAGAATCAATTTCTGTCGTAAGTCTTTCAGTTCGCATACGGTTTACAAACCAATTACAATCTCTCACTCGACCATACAAGTTTCTTTACACGAACTTAAAAATACATCTCATTACTTTCTTTTATAAACTTGTCCCTAAATATTATTTAATCAAGACATTTGAATAATGGAAAATTTAAATAATAATTCATGTTATGATAGTTCCTTCATCCTTATTGCGAATAAAATAAGTGAAATTTTAGGACGTTTCATTATTAACTGTCCTTAACCATTTTGGTTAAGCTGTTTAGTTTCGTACTTAATTTCTTCTTCAGATGACAATGTATCCGTATTTAATTTCTTGATATTTTGACGCCTGTTTATTAATTCCTATAGAATTAATATTGGATCTTTAAACACATTTTAATTGTTAGTATTTAATTCCAGTTTCAAATTATAGATGTAGATACGAGTAGGTTGGTAGCTTCTATCGTGAGAACACTATCATTTAATATAGAGAAAGAAAGAGAAATAGCAAGAAGACAATAAAAATGCTGAAATTTATGTCTAACATAGATCCAGAGACTGCATAGCCTAACATGCTTCACGCGTTGCGGTTAAGTTTTTAAAAGCTACACAGAAAAGAAAAGAGTAAGTCTAGTTAGTAGGTGCGTTAGTTGGTTGAATAGGAACAAGATTACATAATGGTTTGACAGTGAAAGTATATTTTCATGTATACTCTTCTTTGCGTGACCTGCAACGATAGTAACATTTAGAACCTAGTGATTATCGATAGCTATATAGAAATAGGGGTGAATTGATCATCATCATCAGATAAAATTTAATAATCAGCTTGTAAGTAACAAAATAATGTTATTAGGTATAAGCACTCTGATCGATTCATCCATTATAAGCACTTTATCCATTATCTTCCGATTTATTAATGAGAAATTCAAAAGACTTTTCGGATTTACAAATGAAACTAATGTGTAAAATAATGTGTTTAAATGAATCTTCACAACATTACAAAAATAACTCTTAATTTTCTTGCATTTATGTAAGTGAAACAGGGTTTCATTCTAATGTTGAGACATGCTTTCAATATCTTCATCAATAAACCGAAAGTTAGTGGATGAATCTATCAATATTTAAAACCAATTGTCCTACTCCATATTGGATAATATGTGTAAACGAAACGTTAAGCTATCTTAACGTTTCTCCATACTCTAACCCCCTTTTTAAATTCCTCGTCATGTAGTATCATAAAAAGTTTAACTTCATATCGAAAGGTCTCTGAAGAAGTCAGGTCGGCTGGGTCGGCGAAAGCGTCCTTCAAACACTTGGAAATCTTAGATAAAAGAAACCCTAAAATAGATTACGATAATACAATTTGTTAGTCATCATTAAACAATATAGTGATACAAAAACTTCTAGTGACAATTGTTAGTGATAGAAAATGCCTTGTGTGTAATGTCATTATGATACCTTTGACAAAGGATATCATAATAATATAGTATACCTTATTGTATAGCCAATAAATATTACTAGTATCGGTAAACTATAAGATATATCTTCAAGTCATTTAATCAACTGTGTACACCATTGTAAGGTATTTAGGATCTATTTTAGGAGAGATGTACAATTTTAGAGAGGGGAATTTGAAGGATTATGCCTCGTGGTGCAATTATAAGCTATGCAATGTTTTGTACATTAACTCACGCAGAAATCACTATTAAAAGTTGGAAAGTTCTTACTATCATAATGGAACTATACGGGATTCATGTTTTTCTATTTTTCTGTTTCTTATTCTGGATGTAGAATGATTCCCAAATATCATTAGTGTGCATGTCTTAAAATACACTGTAGCTATCAATGTATTTTGTTAGCTAAGTAGATCAGAACATGTAAGGTTAGATAACAGGGTAGTGTCTAAACTCCATCCCTAAAACAACCAACACAGGCATTTTTAGATCCTTATCACAGAACAAGTACGTAACAGAGTCTAATAAGATGATGTGTCTCTAACGAAGGAAAACCAATAATAAAGCAGTAAGAACCATTGAATACTTTTAAAGCATGCGTTTAATATAAAACAAGAGTTCAGCCCTAGATACATTAAATAATAGTCCTTAATACAGCTATGGTAATTCCAAAACTCGGTAAGCGTTACAATATTCTAACTCGAACTTCTTTATATATTATCACTACACCAGAGTACATTATATTCATGAATAGCACTATTTTTCATATTCAAAAGAATTGCCATGAGATATTCACATTGTTCATTCAACATATTGTTCGAATTGAAATAAAAGGACAACCTAATTTTTTCTCTTCTTATTTTGAGCACTTCCAAAACACTTCCTCGCAGCACTGTCAGTCTTAAATATTTTCGGAGATTTTCTCTGCTTTGTTGAGTAATTAGTTGGCACAATGCATTTCGCTATTCAAGATAACAAGCTTTTGATTTTCATATTTTACATCTCATATTATGTGTTACTAAGGTATTGTATTGGAGTGGAAAGCAAGCCTCAAAATGTGTGTAATCAAGACTACACCAGAAAAATTAAAAGGATGTTATACACATGACTGTAAATAGCTAAGATGTAAAATATTTTATCTAAAAGTAAGTACGTGGATTAGAAAATCTGTTTCATCAACAAATCATTCAATATAATAGATAAAACTGTTAAGATGATTGAAGACAGTAAAAACAAGTAACGATGGTTGGGAATTACTTTTATGGGTATTTTACTTATAACCATTAGCAAGGAAATAACTTAAGATTAACAAAATCACGTACAGATTGTTTCTAAATAATTACCTAAGAGATAAAAATGTTACTATTTTTAATTATAAGTGTAATTAGCATAGTTAACTGTGATTTAACTACACAAACCCTTCATTATTATTATTATTATTATTATTATTATTATTATTATTATTATTATTATTATTATTATTATTATTATTATTAGAGAAAATACAGCTACATTCTTTCATCAGTTTGTTTTGTTTAATTTAATGTTATTTTAATGAAAATACTAACTTAATTTATTCCATAACTACTGTATTAGAAGAAAATTGATTAAACAATAAAAATAAATTTGAGGAAAAAGAGTGACATAAAACCTAATTTTCTAACATTATATATATACAGTTAAAAGTAACAATAAAGTACAACTTCAATATTGATAAACACATACTTCTACTCGAGTTTTACTGCCGTTTTCAGATCATACATTCCACCTGCCAACACGATTATTACCGCGGCATCTGTCGATTGTGGAGATACCAACTGATTTTCAGGTACTGTACAAAAAGTATATATAATTTCCTTAGTATGTAACAATTGGGGTAGTTTAGAAGAGAATATTACCTCGTTTGATTTTTATATATATACCTCGTTTGTCTCTTATACCTGTATATATATATATGCTTGGGCGTCTCTGTATTCGTGTCGTTCACTGCTTGTGCCTGCTTCGCTTGATGCATTGTCTACAACGCACAAATCCTTTGTCTTCTCTTGCAAACACGTTTTGTGTATCTTCTAGCTTATTTTCTGCACCGCCTTTCGAGATTGAGGAAAAATTAGGAAGGATTTAACTATAGGAAAGCAAGGAAAAACAATACACTTGCTTTCTTGTGGCATGTAATCAGACGTCTGCAAGAACAAAAGAAATAATGAAGAATGAAACTCTATTATAAGTCTCATAATAAACATATGATGAACAATAGTGTCACAAGAAGAAATTTCGTAGTGGAAGAAAGTCAAGAGGAAGAGACAGGAGTTGTTTATGTTTTTTCATACTATTGACATTGACCATCAGTACTTAAATTTATCATAAGTCTCTTGTTTCTTGAAATTTAATATAGTGCAGATATAGATATTCTAGGCGAAATTCAATGTAATGTTTCATTATTAAACTAACCAAAATGTCAATGAGTTAATGTAATACTACAGCATTATTATTATTATTCGAAAAGCAGAGCGTGAATAGACATGATGGAAGAGAGCCGATAAACCTATTTCCAGGAACAGGCTTATCTCTCACCTCCATTGATTTTTAAATGAATCATTCTTTCGATTCTGCATGTTTTCCGACTATTCCAAAGGTCAAATAAATGAGTGGGAATTCAAAATAAAAGCTTCTGTTTTCATTTGCAAATAGTATTAAAGTTTCCTTTTTTTAATTTCGAATAATGCATTTGCTCGTAATCCTCTTTGTTCATGATTATTTACGGAGGACTTTAACAAGATATTTTGCAACATCTTAAAATTTAAGAGTAAAAATATCGGAAAATAATTTTATTTAACTTACTACGTAGATACATTTTCTTCTAACTTTCTTGTTAGAAAGCAAGTTTTTAATTCGATATAGCTTGATTTAGTATTTATTTTGAATTTGGAGATGATACTAATTAGATTTTCAAGTGTCAAGTGAACTGACCCATTTGCCCTTCGTTACCCGTGATGCTAAATTGAACTTCAAAATATCATATATCAGTGCCAAAATTTAAATACATATAAACGTACTTACAGCACATCAGCAAAATCTGATCACACTTTAAAAATTACTGGTACAGAACAAAACGAACATTAAAAACCCTCTTCTTTTTTATATTGTTTTTCCCCGTTGGCAATGATACTTTCCGCTTTTAGTCCACTATCATGCATGAAGAGAACATGCATAGTACGTCTATTACAAGCAAATCTTTAATTGGTGTGCAGGTTTGCTTAATGATGATTATGGACTTTTAAAATGCTCTCCTGTAAAATCAACAAAATGGACAAAGCACGTTCTTTTTCTGTGGTCTTCAAGTATCTTCAACAACCATTTAACTTGTGTCGGTTTACATTTGAACAATGTGTTATGACGATGTAAAAAGACAGATCATAATCTCAAATAAAATTGTAACTTCTCAAATTTTCTTGTGAAACCGAGGGAAACCTCACGAAACAGATTGAATGACCATCATAAGGTTTGAAATTAAGTCCTCATAATACAACATGCACAAGCCAGATCCAATCTTAACTTTAAGCGATTCGATACACTTTCCCTTAACTTTTAGTTGCCCTTTTACGTACACAACAATCTCATGCTTTACCACTGGACTAGTTAAAGAATGAAACAACTTATATAGAGTATTCGTTGCATGTAGTGTATATGGAAGTCAATAAGGTATCCTTGGCATTATGCATTACAGTGTAGTAAAATATTGTTTTATTTGTCAGAGTTATTTTCGAATGTCCATCTTTGATTCTCACAGAGAGCTGCTGCTCAAACTCAGTCAGGCAGAATGAGATCAAATTTAATTAGTATTTTACAAAATTACGTTCCTTTCTTCTTCGTAATTGCAACTAGGTGAAGAGAGTCTAACATATGCAGTCACACACTGTGGTGTACTGATGTAGGTCTCAGGTTGCGGTCTCAGGATGTCAAATAGATACTTTCGTGCTGACCATGGCTGCTTCCTTTGTATCCTTAAAGGCACTAACTTCCTATTTAGCCTCATGGATTGTCCAAGAGGGGTAAATGACGAAAGACGCAGTGGCATTAATTTTTTACATACGCGTAAACTTTCAATCTCAATGCATAGCATGTATCCTTAATTGTAAAGTTTATGTAATAAATTACAGTGCCACCTATTAGATTCTGTCTCTCAGTTCTTCCTGAAGGATTAGGTCTTCCTGTCAGTCCCGCTAGCTGACTGCAACAAATTTTCTTCTTTAAGTTAGAAGAGTTGAGAATGTGTAACTAACCTTTCAGCACATTGTCCGGAACTAAGCTTAATATTACCATTAATCATGAATTTATAAGTTGCATCGAGAAATAAAGCTCCCAAGAGGACATCAAAAGAGTACAGTGCCTTCATATTATTTTAAACACTCATTTTAATATTGAATTTCCAGTTTTACTGGTTTTGAAAACTTTAACCTGTCACAACTCCTATCTGTGTCAAGGACTGGTTGAAAGAACAGCTGGAGAGACTGAAGCATGCATGAACCCCAGTAGCACACAAGTTGAAAATCGTTGTAAAACGTTATTTTAACGTTGTATACGTACCAACATGTCTGCTAATCAACGGTTTATAGTGGTTGGAAAAGAAGTTAAGATCAACGTTTGGAATAAACGAACAAAGGTTTTTAATTTTATTTGAATTGTTTATTTTAAAACAAATAATCATCTAGTGCAAAGAGCATTAAAGGATACGTACAACATTTAATAGGTTATTAATTTAAACTGCTTTGATGGAACATACAAACGAGAACATGACAAATGTAGTTAATTTGTTTTTATTCTATTTTAGTTACACACCTTATTCAATTAACTTAGAGAGACACATGTAAAACGTAATCTATGGTGTAGTTCAATATAACAGCTGAAAACAAGTTACATTAACGTACTAGCTATGAAACGAAATTTTAGTAGAACTGTGTTTTTAAATTCAACATGCAAAAGAAAACAAAAATTAGTTAATATCATTCAATTAGTTTTTAATTATAATTGTATGTAATTAAATTAGAAAGAACCACATGGAACTAAATCTATACAATAAGTGAAAATAACAGTTGAATATAAGTCACAGTTGAATACACGTTAATTTAATACCATATTTTCAAACAAAGTCTTGATTCAAACAAATACTTTTTTTGCGTGTTCTCTTTTGCATATTGGAAACATGTTGAATTTGAAACTATTTTCCACCAAAACTTGGATTTAATTTATAGGATGTTAATGTGACGTGGTTTAAACTTAAACTACGCCATAGATTACGTTTTATATGTATTTTTCTAACTGAATTACGTAAGAAATCTAATTAGAATCGAATAGAATGATATTAAATACGTTCCACATTTTCTCGTTTGTATGTTCCATCAAACTCTCTTGGCACGAAATACCATTGATTCAATTTTAAACATAAATAACTGAAACAATATTGGCAACCTTTCAGCATTTATTCTCAACGTTGATTTCAACCTCTTTTTCAACAAATGTCGACTAAACCAATATCATCGAATAAACCGTTGAACAGGTGGACATTTTGATACATATACAACATTTAAATTACGTTCGGTACTTACGTTTTATCCACTGTTTTCAACGTATGTTTGCTAATGGGGAAAATTAACTTTTTCAGAAAGGAAAAGCAATTTTTATAGATATGCATTAACATGAAAAGAATAATAGTTTATCCAAACATTATAGGGGAACAAATATTGTTGTACAATACATGTTATGTAGTATCAAATATGAAGATACTTATCATAATCTACAATTATTTTTATTGAATACTATTATGTTTACCTAGGTTGGTTAGCACATAAAGTGACATAGGTTCCATTTTTTTATCTTTATCTATGTAACATTGTTTCTCACTTTTAGTGCATTTTAAAGTAATTTGATTATATCTAAAAGTTAAATTTAATTAATTGTATTTTAAATAAGTTAAATAATTATTCTTTCATGAAATTGTTCTTAAAAGTGTGCGCCACTGCCATTAATTATGTTTCCTTTGGATTGTCTATGTTTCAGAAAGTTTAATCAACAGTTATATTATAAATAGTGGTGTTCCTATCCTTTCTGTCTACAATTTGCTGTATATATCCTAATGATAGAACTTTAAGGTCCCCAAACTACCCCAAGTGACTCTATACTGTAGAGTTATCACTAAAGCTCCGGCGTTGGGCGTGGTATTATCCGTTGAGCTGAAAGACAATAGAAGATTAATAGTTTGGAACGTCAACACCTAAATTGAAATGACATTTCTAACCTACCTGGATTAAGATAAGTCAGAAAAGACCCAAGTTTCCCCCTTGATCCACCTGGTTGAAGACAGACCGAGAGAGAAGTGGGAGGAATATCCCAAAATACCTTAGGTTAAGGTAAATCAGAATATAGGAGAGGAGCATTCCGAAATGTCTAAGATTAAGGTAAATCAGAATAAAGGAGAGGAAATGGGAATCTGATAAAGCAAACCCAAAATGAACACAAGATAAGATAAACTTCCTTAATTTAAGATTATCTAGTTGAAGATAACCTTATATATTCGAAGCCACCTAATTTTAAGATAGCTGCAAATGGTTTGGGCCGAAGCGCAAGTAGAAGTGAAGATCAGCTTCGTCTTATATGCCCCTCTCTCAGGGAGCTCGTAGGATTCCGCCGTTTCAGTATATTCAGATTTATGAAAATTACAAATATCTAAATAAATAATTACTACCAAACTACACATACGTACAATTTATTTGATTTTATAAGGTTAATATGTTCTTTTAATTTAGTCATTTTTTAAACAATTCTGGCACGAAAACGATTAATATTCGTGTGCTTCATTAAAATGTCCTTTGAATACGCACATATTTAATTGAATATACACACACATATGACCTTTTAAAAATATTAAAATCAATATCTTTGAGTATGCGAAAACATTTTAGGCCTATCATTGACAGATTAAAATAGTAAACAATGCTAATTCGTTCAAGATAAATTTAGGTTAGATATTAATATTTCAGACACCCAAATTTATTAAGCTATATAATCAAATAAGGAGGAACATATGCAGTTAATATTTACATAAATGAAATGCGTCATACACGTGACGTCACACTACAATAGGACCATTTTGGAATGATTGATCAAAATCAATGTATTTACTCAAAAGTTATATCCGTACGATTTTAAAAATCCATGGAGAACCTCTTTTATTTTTTTAACTCGGCTACAAAAATATAGTGTTTTTTTTTATTATTATAAGAAAGCAGAAAGAATCAGGAGAGCTTCTCACCCTAACATTCGTCTGGGTAACACTGAGAAAAATCCTTGGAGGAACTTCAGTAAAAGTAGTCGATCTTAATACGGTTCAATTCCAATAAGCGTGACGAACACTTTCCCACAGGGGGTGACCTAACATACTCATCATTTCTTTTGTCCTTAAGAGAAGTATATTTGGAAGAAATCTTCATAAGTATGTTTTCAGGTTAGTAACTGACATACCGTGCACCGGTATATAAATTTTTATTTTATAATGAATTCATTCTGAAGTAGAAATGATGGATTGAATCCGAAAGCCTGGATTGGCATTCACTTATTTTCCTTAGATAATAAATTGGGTCTAATTTATTCTTGTTATGTACATGATTTGAGTGCGGAGATAACAAAAATATTGTCCCCTCCAGTCGGCGTATGAGTTACATGACATTTTCATTTATGAGTGTATTCTTAAATTATTGTCGTAACTTATACGCTAAATAATTTTTATAATAATAATAACCTTACAAGGGATTTGAATTTCATTCTGTCTATTAGCGTTAATTAGGACACACCACGTTCTTCTCCTAAAATTATTATACATGCTTTTTTACTTCTTTTGTTTTTCATTTTATTTAAATTTATTCTGTTCTTGTAATTTTAGTGTTTTTTAAGAAAAGCACCTCGTTTTTCGAAGTTGGAAAACAAATCAATCAGAATTAACTTTCATTCGGAAGAAACTTCCTCAAAAATTCTTTAACAAAATCAATATTCCTTTCTGTTATTTTTGAGCATGTGTTTCTTCCCGCGCCTATCTTTTTATTCATTTATTTTCTGTACTCTTTACCAAAGATTTTCATTCAGTCCTCAGACTGAATTTCGCTTATCCGCCTTCAAAACTGTTGGTTATCTTGCTCATAGTAGATAAATAGTGCGCTCAGACGCTCGAAAGAAACGTTAATTGTAATTTATCAAGTCAATACAACATAATCCCTTATTTTTATTGCTTTTTTAAATCAGTTTTATGGCCATAATACCCACAAACAAAGCAAAGGGTGTCCTTTAGAAAGGATAGTCCAATAAACCTGAGAAATTATCTGATTTCAGGTTTACTTTTCCCTATTTCTTAGCCACATTCCCTAAGTTTTGAATCTTGTTTTACAATTTCTGTTCTAAATGAAAACTGTTGCCCTGCTGCCTATACTTGTCTAACCGCATTATGAACTGCTGCTTCGAAATCTATATAAATTTCGATACAATGAAATAACATTTAGAACGAGGTTTTCCTGTCTACTATTTGTTAAATTCTACTATATAAGCACTTTTTATTTGACAGTGTCATCAATACATGGTTAATTTTCTTATGCTTCGCTATGTACATAATGACAAGTTAAGTAAAGTTCTTCGGACAACTCTTAATTATCATAAATTCTTTTAACCCAAGTTTTTCGTGTCTGCTTTTATGGAAATCAAGGCACTATTGGATTCTGGCAGCATTGAATCAAGGCACTAACGAACAAGAAACCTTCCCTGGTATTGCTTTTATGTTCTTGTTCCTTGTTTAAGTATAATTATTGTTGACCGTATTGCATCACGAAAGAACAAAATCTGCTTATACGTTAATGGTGTTTAATGCACCATGTGTTTCTAAATAATGCGTTGCTAAGCAACTTTAGATGAGCTGACAAATGTGCCTAAAGAATATTGAGCTGACATGATCAGAGCCAAGCCAGTAATTGTCGGTGTATATCCATCCTTCAATTTTGAATGGGTAAGATTGGAAAATGCATTAAAAATATTAACCAAGGCTTTCCGCTTAAAGTCCTCTTTAACTTTTTTCCAACGAAAACATTTCCTTCACATCTACTATGGTTCTGTATGTGGTGTCGTTCTAATACAACATTTCAAACTGGTTGTTTTAAAAGTTACTTACACCTGTTGTTTTAACATGTATTGAGCTCTGTCCTTAAGAAGCTGTATCTATCTAATACGATCAGGCTTTTAAGATTTTCGCTAACATCACATTAATAGTGTACAACTAAGGTCATATCTATACAGAGAACTAATGTACACTCGGTTGCTAATGAAATGTATTCATTTCAGTCTATCCACACTACTTGTTCTCTGCTTGATAAGCTTTCGTAGTAACCTTATAGCAATAAAATTGTGGCCACTGTTTTAGCTCCAACTTTAGTGTTGATAAATTTTGTTCAAATCGGCCAAGGTCTCCCCCATAGATGGAATTCAATTCTACTACCCAAGGTAAACTTCGTGGGTTTAATCCGCCTACTGAGAAGATAAAAGAAGCAGTCTTAGAACTCTATCCATAGCTTTCCAATTTCTTCTGTGTGGTACTTTAATTTAATTTATGTTGAAGAATCCAACATTCAACACTAAAGAGCAAAAACTAGGAACACAATCCTGTGTCCTGCGATGAGCACAAAAGAAGCTACACCACTGCCACCAGACTACGGCCTAATGATATCTAGAATATAGGTTCTGACTGTTACTTTCCTATTCCTGTTCTGTGTAATAGCAAAAGAGTTAGATGTGAAAAAACTAGTTTTAAATCACGAATTTAAAGTTTCAAAGATTTTTAACGAATACTCTTTATTATGACTTTTCGCCATTTTTCTCTCTCTCTCTCTCTCTCTCTCTCTCTCTCTCTGCTCTAGTACTGTTGCTTGATAGACGTTGACAGGATTTCCACTTTGTAGGTTTCTCCTTTTTTGATAAAAATCAATCTTGTTTAAAATTTTGCTTATAAACAACTTATGAAAATAAACAATGACACTGTCAAAGCTATACGGGCGTACGACAAATATCTTCTTTAAAACATCTTTTGTCAGCAAGGGAACGTACGAAGTGGTTAAAAAAAAGGTTCCCCTGGAGTAGAGATTTTTAAAAAAACAAAAGGCAGAGGAGCAGTCACTCCAATTAGCTGACACAGACATGTCATGGAATTACCCGCAGCTATGGCAACAAACGGATGTTACCTGCTTTCCATTCTTTTCCTCCTTTCACTCTTTCAGAAAATGTCAAAGTTCAACATGATTTTTTAATAACCACGTTCCTCTTTGATTATTTTTTTCCTTTTTTTTTTTTTGAAAAAAATGATAAGCTTCTTCTTTCGTTTGCACAAGGCGTTATTAAGAAGTTCTTGACATCCGATCAACTGAGGAATACGCTTCCAGTGTCATCTTCTGTTTATTACTAGCTTCCAGTTGTCTTGTAAAGTAAATATGCTCACTCCTAAAACAACGTTTTTCAAAGTTCTCGTTTTTACATTTGTAATCGTATTATACATTACGTGTTGAATAGTGAATTATCGAAAAGAACTCCCTTTTTTACAACACAATTTCACTCTGTAGATATTTAAATGATTGAAGATTACATTACAATTTCTTGCTTTCAACAGTTAGAGACTGTTAAATATTTAGCGGTATATACTCTGTTTTCACTATCGTTATAGGAGTGTAATATAGTTCACAATATATCAGAATATTCTGCATCTTTATAAACAGGAAATTCTCTTTTATGAGACAATTGGTCTCGAAAGAGGGAATTTCAAAAATTTTGTATCGATATTGTGACTGAACGGAAAGTGTTATAAAGTTGAAATTCAGTTTAAATTCATTCTATTTCTCCACATATTGCCACTTCAGGACTCTTCTTCCAGTAATTACTAATTGATCAAATAACAGTTTATTAATCATTTTCCCATTCCTACTAGACCCACTTGAAGCAATCACGGGTGTTATATAGATTGGCCTAGGCTTTCTATTGCCTAACCAGGGCTCGCTCTAACATAGGATGCCCAAGTTATGCAATGGTCTACCGATGAACATTGATCTTTTTAGCACGGAAACTTAATTTAATTCAGCAGTGAGACGCTTTCTATGTTCATGCTGTTATTTTTACTCTAGTTTGTTTTCATTGTTGTTGTTTTTGTTCATATTATTTTTCTTTCACGTTGTTAATACATTCCAATGTTAAGTGGCTAGATTTTTGTTGAATAAATAAATTTGAAAAGGAATCTATTTGTATAGGATTTGTCAAAAATGTGACAATCCGCGTGTGGGAAAATTTGCATTCGTATATATTCTACAGACAAAATTTTTAAAAGGTATTCTACGATTTACAAAGGGAAGAGAAACGCATGACCAATATGGGACCGAAATCTTACAATACCTAATGTAATACCCAATGTGGAGACAAAATGTTTTGCAATGTTAAGTCGATGAGACTCTAGACTACCAAATTCTGATGCAAATTTAGTCTTTCAAGGAGGAAAATACCAGTTTTACATTTCAGTTTATTTGTGTTTATCTTCTTGAAGAGAATCTAAAGTGTGTGAACAGGAGTTCAGCTTACGGCCAAACACGGGCGGCTCATTCAGTGTTATTAAAATGGCTTTTCTAGATTAACAATTTTAGCAAGTAAATTAACAAATTTATTACTTGTTTTCTTTTCTCCAGTAGTCTCTAAAATCACTTTGACTAACTGCTATCACCAAACAGTACAGACAAACAAAATAGAGCTTTTGTTATCGAATGATATGAAAAACTTATAAATGATATGGTAATAGAGATGTAAGTGAACAGTGACAACGTAAGTCAATCAATCGAATTTTTCGAACGAAGCATTCTTTCTATTTCTCTACTCGAGTAAACCCTACAACTTTTTTGAGCTGAATAAAATCGCGTCACAAGCAGATCATTAACCAAAGCTAACCCCAAGTAGATGCTAAGATTGCTTTATTTTGTAAAAATAAACTTTATTTAAATATGTCATATTTGATTGCATATTCAAACTCTTTACTATTTTGGTAGTCTGGATTCTCAATTCAAACTATACCTTTTACTCAGTTATCTTGCATGTTAAATTTCTTTACTTTCATAACAATCCTACTCTCCCACCAAAAAAATTCATGATCAATGCCGATATCAATCATATTTATCACAAAAGCCGATAGTATTAGGCACCTCACCTGGTGCATTAAATAAGATGAATTATTCTATAATGGAACCTTTACATAACTGATACTCTATCTAATTAAAATTATCAACGCTATCTGGTTTTAAAAATGTCGTAAGGGTTACAAATTCTATTAAAAAATTCAAAAAGATTTTTGATTATCTTTGTAACACCATTTACAATTTTAATTCACATTACTAAATAGAACGTATTTGAAATTTCAAACTTTCGGGAATTTTTCCGGGCTTATATTTTCAGAGTCTCGAAACTATATGTTATTGAGTAAGAAAGGTTCTTAACTTTGGTATGAAAGCCTTTCAACCTTAAAATCATATTAATAAACAGCAAAACCAATCAAGTCTAGAAAGACAGGCACTTTTTTGTAGGTTTATTTTCAGGTTTTCAAAACTATGTTATTCGGTAAAAGTTTTAAAAATTGACATTGATTGCAGAACCGCTTATCGGCTCGGTTGGAGGTGACCTATATTGTCTAAGAACTTATTGCTTCTGACAGACAAAAGGAAATTAAAAGTAATACCCTAAAGTAAGTCGCTAAAAAAAGATAATAATTATTATTTCTTAGCCCAAGAAATTGAAGCCAAACTGAAATTTATTAGGTGAGTAGTCTGTAATCTCATTTACTGTCAACTTCAAAAGGTTTAACCACTTGTACGTTAAGATTTACAGTGTTGCCATCTTATCCTCTTTTCCTTTTGATTCCTAAAAAACAATGCAATCGGTGAAAAATTTGCAAGGGATATTTTCTGCAAGAGCAAACATTTAAAATTGCGTAAGGATTACGCAGTGATTTCTGTGCATATAAATTTTCATTAATCTTGCGTATATACATGTCGCAGTCAATAACTGTACGAACTATCGCCTGCTGGACTTACCATCGCTTCTCGAAATGTCAACTTGGTCAACAGCGAAAGACAAAAAGCTATTGGGAAATAAATGGTTTAGAAACAATGGAAATTCAACCCCACATTTTCTCTTTCTTTACACCAATTACATTGTGCTATAAGAACACACTCACAATGAGTTTGTTTGCTTGTTTCCTGAACAGATTCGAAGGCTTTTAATAAGGTAAATGTCAGTGTTCGAGAGGGCTACTAAAACACTTTTATATGTTGAATTAATAATCAAATTCTAAAACCATACTTATCTTCTAATTTAACTCTTACATCCTTTTTGTAAGGTTTAGGATTTTCATCGTAGTTGTCTTCTACAGTTAGAACACAACTGCAGTTTGTTTGCTGGATTTAAGTGCAACCTATTGAAGTGCTTCTTTAACTTCGCTCGGAATATGTACAAAATTATCCACACAACACAATACTGAAAAAATGTGGAAATTTTCAGAAAAGCAACTTGATATTTTTATATTTAGAATCGTCTATAACTCACACCAATATTGGTTGTAAAAGTTAATCTTTACACATAACTTATAAAATTTAATTGCTTTAAAGTAATTTTGGAACGCGATTTGTAATATCAGTAATTTAATTCCTATGGAACGGATAGGTATCTATGACCGAAATTTAACACATGTTTCAGAAATGGCATGCTTTGGCGAGGACTCCTTCAAGGTCATGGGGATGGTGCCAGATACCATCGCATTCCTGTTGACAGGTATTGGCATTTTCCCCGTGGAACTGAGGAAAGCACTGAAATTCTTTGTTTATTGTTTCAAAAAATGTTCAATTGTTTGATTTTGTCAAAGGCTTGGAGGTAGGTAACAAGAATAAATATCATTGTCCGATTTTTGTTTTCCGAAACTGGGCTGTCAGAGAACAAGCTGATCGTTGTAATAGTTGTGTCCAGCTTTTGTACCACGTCTTGAAAGTAATCCCTTATATGGTTTATTTTCAAAGAGAACAATAAATAACAAGCATGATAAATACAATATAGCAAGTTATCAGTGACTGAGTCAGTACTGACGAAATTTGACGCCAAGAATTTTTTTTCGCTTACCTTTTCTGAAACTCTTGTGATATGTTCAGTACCGACTGTAGATTCCTCATGTTCCGAACCTGCTGGTGAATTCAGACTTATTGTGTCTGAATAATATCGCCTAAGATATTATCAGCTAAAATATTTTCTTCCGTGGAACAAAATCATCTAACAACTTCCGCGCCGTCATGTCAATACACATTTGTGAAAACACATTCAGTCCGCAAAACAGCACTACTATGCAGGCTCGAAGTGGACTGAACCTGTTTCGGGTAAAGAGCCAAGTGAACTCAACGCATTTTGCAAAATGGCGACAACTTTTTGACCCCATGGCGCTGTAGAGAAGACGTGTTATGGAAAGTGACCTTGACAGCTTGAAAGATCGCTTAACACATTTTAGAAAGTCATGTAGATCTCACTTTCTGCAAAAATGGAGTGAACAGGTTAGGTATCTTAACTTTAATATTTTTAAACCTTAAAATTCTAAAGCATGGAAACATCTTTTACAAATGTCCAATCCATCAGGTAGTTCTCATTTTCGAGATTTTTCAGCGACAATTTAAATAAATTTTGCGTTGCTGAAAGTATTCGAAAAGATCACTATTGCCGGTGGACCTCCTTAATGTTTCTAACCGTGTTAGTTAAGACAAGTTGATTATTTCAAGTTTTGAGATTTCTGGAATTTAGAGACTAATGTTGCTGAAAGCTATTCAAGAACGAATAAAATGTTACTAAATATTTTTTACGTTTATCTTGTTTTAAAGGAATAATTTTTCAAAGTTATTTCTTTTTAAATATTTTTCTCGCCCTGTAGAGACCTATTTTAGACTACCTACTGAAGTAATGTGATTCACATATCAAGATGATTGTACTTTTTGCAGGGCCATGTGTTCCGCTATTAGCAATACCGTTTATCTCTGACAATACAAACAAAATGATGTGGGTTTATACATATTGATTAATCATTTAACCAGAATAGAAGACAATTTTATTAATGACTCTTGTATCCCCACCACCCGATTCTACATTGGTAAAAGCACAGAGAAAAATCCCTGCATCATAAATGTACCGAATGGACGAGAGAAGTATCAATAGCTAACAAAAACATTCAACATTTTCATGAAATGTCTGCAATCTTGTTAATTTAAAATGAAAGAAAAAAAATTGAATGACGAGCCTGTCATTCAATCTCCATCCAAACTAAGCTGAATTCTGGGGGCTGTAGCTATGACAACGACTTGCGTGATGTTTGAGTTGCATGATGGCACGTGATTATCGTCACTCTGATGACGTCATAGATCCTAGATACAGTACACAGAAAAATAATGTGGGTGAAGTAGCAGAAACTACGTCAATCGTTCCTAGGTTAACTGGACAGACCTACTTCAATTTAATTATGGTTGAACCTACTCCTTTGACAGTAAATACTCCTTCTGCTTTTGCATAATTGTATTCATTATCTTCAACATCATTACTATGCGTTTGCATTTCACTATCAATGGACGTTAACAATATCACTCGGTTACTCTCTCACTTTAGTTTCAAAGCACTGGCTAGTCTCTGCTGAGAAGCTGTAGATCTAGAATGAAGAATCATCTTGCATTCGATCTACAATGAACACTACCTCACACTCATCTTGCATTCGATTACCCGATGTTCATTGAAAGCAATGGATAAGTTCACGGCTGAAATTCTGTGTTCCTAGTGAGATGTTTCTATATGTTCAAATACGTTTCACTGTGTAAAGAGATGTGACCGAATGCTATTAAACCTTCGGGTTCTCCTTGGCTTCTCACATAACCCCATTTACTCACTTTCTCTATTCCGAAGACCCGACACAATCCGACAGGTTAACTTTTCGTTTGGGGGCGGGATAAGTTTTTTTTTCTTGTTATATCCTCCTCGGAACAAAATAGTGCTAAGCTGTTCCAAAGAAACAATGTTAGAATCATGTCAATATAATTACGGGAATCAATTTTAAAGTTTTTTGAAAAAGAAACAAAATAAATTTAAATTTAAAAAATGCGAATTTTAGAAAATTGGCGTGGTGTTAATATCTATTAAATATTCAAGTTATAATAAAATATTGTATTTATAGGAATTCATTTTAGAATATGCTACTCTTTTGAAACAACGTTTGTACTACTTTTGTTCACTATATTTTTTTCATTACAGGAGACTGTATTAGATGAGAAAGATACAGTAGTAGTAACTAATCAAATATTCTGCATACGCTTTTCGTGACTTTTTGCCAGCAAAACTGTTAACAGCGTCCTGAAAGTCTAACTTAGGAATGATCTTGGACTCAAGAGCCAAAGTTATAGCTTCTAACACCAAAGAATGGTAATTAGAAATTTACTTAAGAACGAGCTCTATCTCGCTACCTCTTCTCCGGACTCCGGTCCCCGTTGCTACAACAATTGCCAGCATGCTCGCTCATCAGGCCTGGCTGTGCTCTACTGGTTTAATCTTTTCTGTATTAGTTCTGAGTTACATTATTCCTTAATCTTTACCAAAAAAAGTCAACAAAGATATCAACACGTTGCATTTCTTTTTTCCTTATGATATGAATTTCTACAAATATGACTTGCTATTTTACTTTATGAATCCTTGGATGCTCTTGTAGTTTCATTCAATTTCGATAGTAAATATCAAAGTTTGCTATAAAGTTTGCCAAATTACTTAAGCTTTATAAAATCACTTATCTTGTGTTTAATAGTGCTTCTGTATTCGCTTCATCAGATGTTAATGTACAAAAACCGTTGTGCTGCAATCATAGAAATACTGTAAATGAATAAATGACAAATACTGTAAATGAAACTTACAAGACTATGATGGGTATAAGATGGAAGACATTGCTTCATCTGAAGTTTAGTCAGAACAACATACGTATTCACAGACTAATAAGAAATATTTGATGGACATATTTTGGGTGTAGAGAACAATGAGCGGAGTGTAAATATTTGAACAGCATGTGAATCACCTGTTCTACTTTTCATGTATGTTGGGTTATAATTACCGAATTTTATAAATTTCGGACTTAGACATTTTTAATATACCATTTCCTGTGAAACTGAGTGTACATATTTCAATGAAGAACTTGATTTCAAACGTGCATGTCCAAAACCAACCTTGTCGAAACGCCATCATTGTTAGGAGATCGCTTTCCTTACTCAAAATCGGGAAATTATTGCAGCTATGAATATCAGAAGCAGATGGAGACATTTCATTTTTCCAAGAGCACTGTCCGGTACTTTACTTTCTAAAAATAATTTATAGCTTTGGAGACGTTATTGAAACTCCAAAACTGTAGTAATTTGCTAGGAGATGATGAGAGTAGTACCAATATCTCAATTAGGAATTTTCGTGGGCAACTCCTTTTGGAAATTCATTACTTATGTATCCAAATGCATTGATACTTTTAAAATAACATGACGGAGTGCTTGATCAGTTTTTCAGAGATTATATTTATAAATTTAACTTAATATTAACAACGATCTCTCTTTGAAGTTGGAAAAGTAGCATAAATCCTGTAACTTCCTGCAACTTAGTCATCGTCATTATCATCATAATTATCATATCCTTCCATCTTCTATCCCATTCTGAGTGAATCTCTCCCTCATTTTTTCTCACAAGAAATGCTTGATTCCATCTTTCGATTTGTTTGTCTTCCAGGTCTTTTCTTTATCAGTTTTGTGGTGCACGATATCGTGTGTCGGAAGAGTCCCACGTCAAAACTGCCCAGGGCAAAAATGACCCAAGTAAATGCCAATTTACCCAAGTAAAGTAGTGATCATAATAATATTAATAATTGTTACTATTGTATACGTAATTCCTTAAATTCGATCTTCCAGCTCCAATGGGGAAGAGAACTCATAATTCATTCCTGTTTGATACAACGTATGACATAATTCCGGTGGAAAAGTCATAGCTTCGTTGACAAAAAGCGAACGTTCTAAACTTCAATAGATGTATAGCTCAGGACGTAGTGGAATTCAATTTTGACAAATATTCTAATCTGTTAACTACGTATCATAGAATGGTAATATCATTGTCATTGTACAGCGAATATTGCACAGAGCGAATAAGTTAACATGTCATACTACAAACGGAAAACGTTAATAAACTGCGAAGATCATAAAACTCTGTCAGGCAAACTCGAGCTCATTAATGCAACGAATCAGATATTTGACGTGAAATAACAGCAGTGAAAATCAATATGAAAAGTTATTTACATTCAGGAAGATAAAAAGAATACTAATCAAAGGCAATAAAGGAAAATAGTTACATTCTCTCCCCTGCTTTTCGCAAGAAATCGAAGTTAAATCCGTGAGTTTTATCTTCATATCTTTCATAAAATATGTCCATTTGTACGCAGAATGTACCCGCACAACACGTCGCAAGGTAATTGAGTTACTGCTGTTGGAAATTGACTTCCTGTTTTCCTGGGAAATAAATGAAAGGGGGGTACGCACAGAAATTTTCAATAATAGTCGCTTTCCGTTTCGCTTCATACACACACACATGGATTTTCTAGTCACTTGTACAAATAAAAGTTCAACTATTGTGCTCAAAATCATCGCATTGATCTTCATCTGATATTTCAAAACCACATGTAGAATGGTAATTGCTCATTATGGTGGCGCATACTTGCTCCATGCAATTCTAATATGAGTATCCGATTTTACAGGTACTTCTATTGTTACGTTTAGGCTACAGTTGTCAATTTTTCACACATCATAAGTAACATATTGCAGCTCTGCTTTGCATGTATTGATTACATTTTGAATTACGACTCAACTAAACTAACTACACACATTTTAAATATCTAGATAAGCTGTAGGCTCCGTTCTTAAGACGTCAACTCAATGCGATGTGAGGAAATAGCAAAGTACCATCGGTTGGCATTGCCTATGGATGTACTGGTTATAAATCTGCCTGGGGGTGGGTAGAATACCAATCATATGTCATAGTAAGACGAATAAATAACGAGAGTAGGTGCGTGAAAGGACAAAGTTCATGGTTAAATGTTCTAATTCCAAAAACTGCAAATTAGAACTGTCCAGCCAGTAGTTCCCGAGTTGTAACGTTAAGACTAACAGCAGTTGCATGCATGTCATCAGAAGGAGCACAGAACAACCAGGAAAACTTATGATAAATTGTGAAAAAGTGCTACAGAAACGTTTAATATTTTAAAAAATGTTTGTGGTGATGGATATTCGTCTCGTCCAAGAGTGCATGAATGGTTTTGTTGTTTTCGTTCAGCATTAGGAAGAGTGAAGGCCCGTTTGATCATTTAATTTGGTACCGAGGGCATTCATCTTCCCTCGAGAATTTGAGCCTCAAAGATTAGAATCATAAAACAGATTTCTAATAAGACACTGAAGAGTTTGTGTGATCGGGCGCAGAATCTTTGACCCTATAAATTGATACTTATTGTACAGCAATAGCCCTCATACCTGTCAGAAAAGCCAAAAGAAAAATTTAACCAAAAGCAATCAATTCTAATATGTAACTCCCATCCTCATTTGTCTCTGTCGAACATACTTTTGTTCCCACAAATTAAAAAAACAAATGAAAGTAGCGTAACACGGGACAAAAAAGGATATCAAAGTTGCACTGAGTGAACAGCTGGAAGTAATATCAGGTATAGAGTTCGGTGGTTTCAAAAACGTACACGTAAAATATGATTACTACAAAAAAATATATATTTATATTGTCGTTAGTGTTATTTTACTTGTTGTAATGTTGGTTTCATGCCATTACTAAGCATCTATCTTCCTATCTGTCTATCTAACAATCTATCTCTTTTAGTACTTGACTACCTATATGTCTCTCTATACAGTATATCCATCTAAATACTCCAATATTCTGCCAAATTGAAATAGCATGTTCTGTACAATTCAAACCTGATAAAATCTTACTAACATGATTTTTTGAGAAAATTGCCCGTGACGATACAATATTGTAAATGAACTGTAATGGTTATACTCTTACAATTTCTTGATGTTTTTCTGTTTCCTGTAATTGTCTATGAATATTTTGTGAGAAATTAATACAAGCGTTTTTTCGGTTTCCTATAACTAACTAGCTTATTAAAGATTTATTTTGAAAATCTTTATTCTTCCGCATATTTGCTCATATACGAATAGCTTTTCCGGTAGTATGATTACTGCAAATAACGTTAACAGAATAAACGAAGTTTCGACTTTGACTCTAGTTTCAGCAACAGTTTGGCGAATAACATGTTCACCTTATAAGAACTAGAAGGTCTGTTTCGCTTACAAATCATTTAAAGAACGTCAATGGTTTTTCTTCTTTGCATACTAAATTTTGATGCTTTGTGGTAGATGCCACATGGTAACTCAAGTAAAGATACTATTATATGAGCGAAAGTAAATAAAACAGTTCATATAAAATTAATTACAGTAAACTGCAGATACAACAGATGTAGTGAGATTTGCTCTAAAGGAAATGCAAAGCTATTTCACGCTTTTGCTTAATAAAGAAATGATGAAAGATTGCGGATGCTTTATTTCAAAATTCCCTTGAAGGATTTCTACTATGGCATCACTTAATAAAATATTTATCTACAATAATAGGAAATGGACTATCAACGATTATTTCACTTTCCGGTTAAAACATAGTAAAGAATAATGAACAGGATGCGTGGCAAACTGGTCTAGGAGTACAGAGACTAACGCTCGTTAACATCAGTAATGTTTTTCTAAATTAGAGGAACGCGATTTCTAATCATATTCTACAATTAAATTCAACGAAGTCTTAAAAAACGACTAAAGAAAAACGCAATCACTTGCAAGTAATTAGGAAATCAACGTTGTAAAGTACCAAAGTTTATAAGAAATTTGTACCTAATCCAATGTAGCCTTTTAATTATAACTTTCTCTAAAGCTTTGATATTGTCTCGAATGTCACGAACAGTGCAAGTGAGGCGTCCATTTCCAAACGGGTCTTTGTCCTTGTCCCCAAAATTTAAAATTGAGATACTGGCATTGTTGAGTTCATTTTATCATTTTCTAATACATTAGTAAGATTTTGTGATTCCAAACCGTCTCTAGAATCATTTAATTATCGTAAGAAACTAAAGCACAAAATCATAACTAACAGTAAAAAAATTGTATATATTTTTATTTCTTTCCAATGTCCTTTTGCGAGAAGGTAAAATGTTGGTAAACTAATACTTCTCCTACTTTGTAAGATATTCATGGCTGCACATGTGCACTAGCTTCAAAAAAATAAGAAGTGTATAACAAGTGCTTTTGTCAATTTCCCATTATTTATGGCGTTTGAAAATGGACGGACAAGGACCCGTTTGAAAATAGACGCCACAAGTAGAGTAAATGTTGTACTTGTAAATTTAGAAGCAGTTGAAACCGTGTCTCCAGGACAGTAACATGTGAAATATCTCAAGATTCTATTTGATGTAGAACATGTATTTACGTGAATTGCCGCCAACAATCCCGTTATTCTGCAATGAAAGGTGAGAATATTAGAGAAGCGGAGAAAGCAGCAGGAAATCATATCTGTAAACTATATATGTTTAAGTACTGCACTGTAGTTATTAATGATTTCTTTTGTTTCATTGCAAACGTTTCCAATCGTTTACCAATTTGATTGTTTTCTCCAAGAATAACTTTTTGGAAGGAAGGGGAAGGGGAGGGAATAAAACTACGAATCTCTTAATTCAGATACAAATGTATGAAGACCACATTTTTTTTAATTGCAATGCAATTGCATTTGAACACTGCACTTAATTATTGATTTCTCCAGTCTCCTAATTTATAGTAAACATGTGTCTATAGGGAAAAGTTTCGTTGTGTTTATAAGTCACCACATACTAACTAGTTAATTTTGACGACTCGCGTATCTCGAAACCGAATGAGAACACGCTCCAAGAATATTTTACGCTAATTGAAATACACCCTGTATATTGCATTTGCGTATGTACACAGGATTTTGCTTTTGTAAACAATTAATTGGCTCTCATTGATTCCATAAACTGTTATCTTGTGCATTGTTGTTCAGGGTTTTGCGTTATTCCAAATAAACCTTCCGTTCAAATAGGCACATTAATCTTTCACGCAGACCTCAGTGCTGAAAAGCATTTAACAAATGTAGCAAGAGCGAGTTGAAGGTCGATATCTGTGCGCTGTTGGTTTACGCTGGGAAACGATAGACGTGCTGAAACGAAATTGCAGCTTCTGCTTATACCATTCTTTCATTATTAACGGAGAGGCTGTTTTTCCGCTCAAGTTATGTGGTCAATACCACTGAGCTTATCGAACAAGCAATATTTGCTTCCGGAGCAAACTAAAAGAAGAGTTAATGTGGAATACATATTTCCTTCTGAAAATAAACTATTCAACATTATAAACATAAAACTAAATGATGAATCACAAAATAAACATTTAGAGAGTAAATATTGTGAATACAGCAGAGTAAAGAAAAATAAAATAAATGCGAAACTTACAAAAAACTTCTTTATTTCCGCTAATACATTGCTAGACAACTCTAAACCCAAGTTCATACAGATTCTTTCATTAATCAATTCAATTTATTACGTATGCTTTGTATCACCTTCAAATGCAATAAAAGATATCTCAAGAAAAACATACAGTAAGAAAAACTTCTGTTCATTACTGTTTCTGTACACTTATTTCTTTTGATATAATTTAATGATTTTACAGGCGTTCTGGATTCATTAATCTTTGCTAATATATTAGAAAATAATGAAATGAACAAAATCATGTCACTATCTCAATTTTACACTTTTGTGGACAAGGGACGTTTTGATAATAAGCTCCACAAATCACAATTTGCAGTTTCAGATACAAAGTAAAATCGGCCTGAACCTGAGATACCTAAAGTCTTTAATGAAATTCCAAATTCAAATTCTGTCTTGTCTAAAAAATCATGCGAAAATGTCCAAATGACGATCAGTTGTGAAACAATTTGACTACAAAAAGTAATAAAAGCTGTCTCAAAAGATGTGACCGAAAGATGAAGTTCACTTTCTACGCAATGCAGAACGCTAACATTAATGACAGTACTTTCAGAAAGATTGGAATCTACGACTACATAGAATATTATCTCAAAGGAATTAGATCAAGCTAGACTTCTCAATGATAAGTCAGATTTGATATACATTTTCTCTTCATGGTTGATTACGCACGAGAGGTCCTAGAGAGCAAAGCATATTACAGGGATATTTTAACTCCCAATGTTTCAGGAATATTCTTGGAACATCCGAAATATATATAACGGTTGTTATGGAGATACATAGAATATTCGTAATATGTTTTCAGAAAAGTCCGTACATATTTATTCTTCTACTATTACAACTCGCTGCTGCACGGAAAACGCCATCGTCTCAACGCGACTTCTTTCACAGAACTACTAAGAAGAGACTTCCAGCTAAACAACTGCACATCGGGCGGTACCCACACCAGTCCATCGTCTCATCCTTACCTTTGACACCCCAAAACTCCCATGTTATACTATAACCTTGAAATAATAATAATAGTGCCTCCATGCCCTGTAGTTCTACAATCTTCCTATTGGTATATTCCATAAGTATTCCAAGTACGAGCCTAGAAATTCTTGGAACATTCTCGCCATATTCGATATTCCTTGAAGAATATTCCTGTCATAAAAGGGAACAAACCTGCACTCTATTCTTAATGTGTAAAGGAGTTTTCCCTTAATTTAAATTTCACGTTCGTCATTGTTTCCATTCAGCCAAACCATTTTCGTAAAAATGTTTTCTTATTTTTGTTTACTTCCAATAAGACAAATAATATGATATTGCATCGGAATCTACAGATTATCTCTCGAAAATGATACCTTAATGCGTTCTGGTTCTAGCCAATGCATAACACTGATGCATTTCAACAGAAAAAATGCTGTATTGTATAAAGTTTCCTATAGATATACAACCAGACAACGAACCATACGACTTTCGAACATGCTCTGGTACCGCCAGTGTCCGCTAGGGCTGAAATACACCACTCATGTACAGGGATAATGTCTACGTTGTAGAAACTAATACACGTATGTTACACACTTCTGTACAGTTTTTTTAAACATTTTCTTAGTTTTACTTATTAAGTGATATTAATGTTCACAAGAAGTATAAGGAATGTCTTGTCCTTCTGGAGGTGAATATTAAACGTTTTTGTTTATTAAGTTGTTCATAATTAACCTTCAAACAATTGCTATACACATTTTGTTTACAGCATTACCTTATTCACTCCTGTTTACTCATTTTCGCACTAAATTTTCTCAATATATTCCAATTTCCTCCGAAAAAAGTACAATATTTACTGGTTTCCTTGTAGTGCAGTTTGCTTAAAGACCATTATCTTCAACAATTGGAAGAGAAAACCATAAAATAAGTGACCAGAATGTGTTCAACTTGAAGTGTAGAAACTATGCAAACTTCAGCAAAATTAGCTGAAGTTTACTTTATTTACAGTGAATTCTTTGGTTACGAAAAAATATTTTTTACTGTAACTTTTTTGTTATATGGCATATCAACTTTTTTCCTCGTTGACCATTTTTATATACTTTATAATGATGTTAATGGTAGTTCTGAATTCATGTGGGAAATACAAGAATTCAAATCCCAAATACACATGCCGAAATGCCCAAGATAACCTCGGAAAAGGCAATACTTTGGTCACAATGTTCTCTGATCTCATGGCTGGAGTATTGTCTGTGTAGAGGTGCCATGGAATATATGAAAATTAAGAGTAGATCATCCCCTTACATTTGATGACTAAATATTTAAAATCGGTTAGTATATAACAGAATTATTTATAATTTAATTTTGTGTTGTGTACAAACATTGGCTACTAGCTTAAACCTTCAAGTATATTGAAAACAAAGACTCCCTGATACGAAAGTTTCTGTATTTGAAACATCTATATGTATGTCTTCGAATGCCAAGTAGGAAGTTTACACCTTTAATAGAAACGTTTACGGCTTTAAGAATAATACAATGCAGGGTATTTGGATCATATTATAGTAACTTTGTAATAACAATTCTATGCTTCTTTGTGTTTCAGCAGTGGTGATATTCAACTGAAGTAAGAACCGGTTCGCTCTACTTGTAACTTCTGTCGTGATATGAGTATTTATCAAGAGTTTGCCACTTTGGAAAAAAATCACATGCATTGCATTTTCTTCAAAACACAAAATTAAAAAGCCACACAAACTTACAGTCACTTTGCTGAAAGCGTGAGTTAGACTTCAGTCACTGCCAGCAGCTTATATGAGTGACGTTTCTAACTTACATAACACAATTGAAAGTTGCGGAGAGTATGATTCTCTTTAAACAGAAAGCAGCAAAGAATCTTTAATAAAGAATATGAAGTACAAACACAAGGTTTCTTAAATCAAATAAAGATTACAAACTTTATCCGCTGTTCTTTCTCGATAAACTAAAAGAAGAAATAGTAAATTCAATAAATTGAAAATTAAACAAATGCATTATGCCGTAAGTTCTGAAATTTTGTTTAAAAATATGGTACATACATAAATGACATTGCAAGTGCAAAGACTATCGATCTTATCACTTATCGTTATTCAAAAGAGAACTAAAATAACTTCTATAACTTTATAAATTGCCAAATTTTATACAGCCACGTGCAGTTATGTATAACATTGAAAAAATAAGAGTTAAGCTCTACAATTTCACATCTAATGGCTTTCATGTTCATGCGTAATCAACTGCTTTTTTTTTAATGGAAGGAAACTGGAAGTTACAACGACAGAAAAATTCATACCTTTCTTTGCAACTCTGAAGCTTCTATCTTGTCGTTCGTTTCCTTCACCCTTCGGTCTTCTGTAGTATAGAGTTCCTTTCTCAACCAAGTTTTAATATTCTTATCTAGATTCTATTTGTTGATGGCTAGATTTGGAAGTTTGATGTCCATCTTGACAGGTGTTACTAATTTACTGCTTTTTTCTTGATCTTCAAATTCAACCAAATACATTTCGATAAAAACACATGAAACACTCCTTCTCTCTCTTTTTTTTATTTATTTTTTTACTATGTGCATCTGCATATGGTATGAAAATTTTCAGTTAATACACATCATATACATACGTAGTTCCTGCTGCTAGTAAATATAAGATTAAAATTACGATTCTATTGTCTCAAGTACATTTCAATAGCTATCGTTAAACTATTCAAGGTTAATTGAACAACCGCATACATATTGCTTACGCTTTATGGTCGATTAGATTAGTCTAATGGGAACAAGTCAAGACATTCTTTCTTTGTTTTGAGAATCCAGTTATTTTCCAAAAGCGGATTTGCACTCTTCTGAATGAAACAAGGTATGTTTATTATTTTCTTTGTAGTTCCAAGTGTGTGAGTTCTCGTTCCTTACTCATTCTTAGCTTGCAATTGATTATATATGATGGGTATTCAATTAGAAAGCAATGAGGAAGTAATTTTTAGCTTCGGATATTGTTGAAAATTATGTAAAAATATGTGATTCGGGCACATTCATTGAATTATCATGTGAGGTGACACCGATGCTACTTCAATGAGTAATTGAGACTATGTGTACATCTATCCTTCCGTGCCTTCGACTTCCATCTCGAAAATTCAATCCGAGACACAACTTATAACGATCAAAAGAAGGGTTCAGCCGTATCACTCGTCAGATCTCGGGTAGAGGCACCAAGATTAAGGTATCTGTTCGGTCGTCAAGGTTTAGAAGAAACCTTCTGCGTTCCGCCTATTTCCCTGCTTAAACGTACTCATTTTCTCATCACACTTGTTATTATTAGGAGTGCAGTTTAGGTACTTCGGCAAGCTAAAAGCAAAATTAAAATTAAATTAACAATATATTGAAAGAACACTAAGAATGAATACAGCAAATAAGTTACATTATAAATATTAATCTAAAAGTTACATTATGCGCCCATCAATAAATTAATAATATTTCTGTCTTACTTTAGGGTTGTGCTTAATCTAATATGCTTAGCTGCAGCATGCAAACGTGGAAGATACATAAGACGCGAGCGGAGCCAGGATAACCATAGTTTGCCATTTTAAATCGTGTTTCAGGAAGATGTCTTTTATCTTCTTCATGGCCGCACAGCGAAATCCACCGCACTCCTTGCGAGGGAAATGGGAAGGAAGAATCAATTCAAGCAAGTGGCCAAGATGAGCA